>PVHP010000691.1:0-131486 GCA_004024765.1 Zapus hudsonius
GATTCTTGAGCTCCTCAGATTGTTAGTTTGCCTTTATCTCATTTACTGTTCTAACAAAGTCCATCTGTTTTTCCTCCATTGTATTAAACTTGGTGACAAAGCTTGTGAGCTGATTCTGCACATTACCACTTACATTATCGATTTTTGCTTTCAATTTCATTAATAATCTGGATATAGAATCCAGGTAGAGATGTCCTGAATATGTTGTCATCTCCTCCTGGGATTGCATTTGTGCTTTCTTTGATATTTTCATTGTGGAGTTCCAAAGTGGGGCTAGGCAAACTTTGTTTGGGGCACTCTGCCTGTGTGCTCTTCTTGAATTGTAATCTACCATGTTCAGATAAGAGATTGATTTTTCCTGGTTCCTCAGCAGTGGCAGGGAACTCACATGACATTGCTGCGAGGACTGGTGAGGTTTTGGCACTTGCTCAGTTTCTCTGGTGTCAGGCAGTGTGGAGGGTATTCAAACCTTCAGCAACAGTAGCAGGCTGGGTGGCTGGAACTTGTTTGGCACTTGGGGTCAGTGGCACTTGGGGTGTGCATGCTGGTCTAGGAGCAGTGGGTGCACAGCCTGGTTTGTAGCAAAGCAGTGGGCTTTTTTACCTGGCCTGGAACCCAGGGTCGGGGTCAGTGGGTGAGGTCATGTGGTACACAGGCTCTTGGGGAGCTACAGCTCAGTTCCCTCACCTGGCCTTACCTAGGGTTAGGGGGTCTGAGCTTGCAAGGTTGGGTAGGAGGTCAGGGCACACAGGTCTGCAACCTGGCCTCCCCTAGGGTCAAAAGGTTAATCTTATTTATTAGCAAACAGAGAGAGAGAGAGAGAGAGAGAGAGAGAGAGAGAGAGAGAGAGAGAGAGAGAGAGAGAGAGAGAGAGAGAGAGAGAGAGGAGAAGAGAAACACAGAGAATGGGCATGCCAAGGCCTCCAACCATTGCAAACAAACTCCAGATGCCATGCCACTTTGTGCATCTGGCTTTACATGGGTACTGGAGAATTGAACCTAGGTAATTAGGCTTTGCAGGCAAACACCTTAACTGCTGAGCCATATCTCCAGCCCCTAAGCTCTAAATTTTAAGATTCCCAAACATTTCCAGTAGTGTTTCCCTGGGCAGTAAGCTGTTTTCATGTGTACATTTGGGGACACTTACAGTCCATACTATAGTATCTCGTATTCTACTTTCTTTTATGTTTATATTTCATTTTGCCTTACCTATGACTTGATTCCTATAATAACTGGCTTTGCCTGCTTGGGCATAATTGCACATCAACATGCAGCAGTGAACATTTCCTTTGCATGCTGTCCTTTAAGCATTTTCTTCCAGTCTTATATTTAGCAACTGAATGATTTTATGGCTTCATGATTTTTATTTCCTTCCCTTGAGATTGGTTCTTGTATTATTTGAGGACTTGAAACTGATAGACATGTTGTGTTATTCATATTATTGTCCATGTTGTCAATGCAACAAGCTTATTTCTAGTAATAATGACTGAGTCATCAATTTTCTAATCATGTTCCTTTCAAGTCCCTGACCATCTGGCCAAATCACTGGTCATGGCCAAGGATCAATATATAATCTCAAGTGCTGCCATTTGTTCTTACCAGCAAAGTTGACAGCCAGGCACAGTGCCCTTGATTCTTCCTATTATAATGATTTTCTTATCACTATCTTCAGGGATAGCTCATAAAGGACTGTAGCCATCTGGCTTTGGGTAGTGCCTGTGTAACATGCAGAACCATCTGTGAATCAGGCCCTAGTCATCTCTTCCTCTGCCAGCTGATCATGGGGAACCCCCTAAGAGGCTGGGTACAGATTGCCAAAAAAGAGCTCAATAGAGCAGGAAGGAGCTACCATGGACATCTGGGTGATTCTTGCATGTAATTTACTTTTGTCTTCAAGACTTGATAATATTTATTCACACTTGTACCACTCCCATTTAATGACAGAGAGCTGCTCTCCATGTCCAGATTTGGGTCTGATAACATTCAGCTCATGGCAGGCAGCTCATAAATTGCATGGTAACTTGGTGGTCAAGTGTTTTTCTTTCCTATCTTTTTTACTTTTTCTCTTTTTTTCAATGTCAGGGATTAAATTCAAGGCCATATGCATACTAAGCAAATACTGTTCCACCGAGTTATATCCCTGATTGAATTACTACTTTTCTAGGTAGAGACAGCTATAATGGCTTCTGTTTGGCTTTTCTCACCACAATAATCATTGCTTCACAGCTTAAGTAATCAATGTGGGGCTTCTGTCAGCTGATGGCTCTATCTATTCCATTTATATGTTCTGAAATGGGGCATGAGCACTGGATGCAATCTCAGAATGACTCCACCCACTGTGGGTTGGACCTGAGCTAACACTCCTTTGATCACCTGATTGCCATAATCCCCTAGTCTGCCTGCTGGGCCACTGTGACACTTCACACCTCCAAAAGTCCATACCAGTCCAGAGCTAGCATCTAAGAGTAAGTGAAAAGCATTGTTATCTTTTATTTGCTTTTTGTAATGCTCAGCTATCATGGTAAAGGGTTATAGTTCCCTTTAGGAATTTATTGTTAATAATTAGATACATTGTATGAGCAAGTCTTGTGATGGTACCCCCATTTCCCTCCTCCATGGTGCTGGGGCCCTTCTCAGTGGGATTGCTGAACCAGTCCATGGAATAGGGGGTTATGACTTGTACAAGGAGTAGCCAGTTTTTCTTTCTTTGTGTGGTGTTGTTGAGCGGAGCAATATCTCTGGATATTCTCTCCCACCATGGCTCTTACAATCTTTCTGCCCCCTCTTCCTCAAAGTTCTCTGAGTCATGGTGGGTGAGTTTTAAATCTGTTTTACTGTTGAGATCTTAAGAATCTCTGGATTTCTGCTTTGGACTGTGTTGGGTATTCTCGGTGTCTGTCTCCATTACTCTTTCCCGGGTCATCTGACTTGCTGTGGAGGTAGTTCTCTTGCTCATCTTGCCACTTCCTCAAAGGTTTCCTTTGGGCCCAAGATGATAGCTTAGGGGTGGTTCATCTCCTGCCTGGGTGTCAGCCATTATCCCATGTCCTGCTGATGGAATTGGGTTGTCCACAGTTCTCCTTGCCTTCTGAAAAATACAAAAAGAATCTCCAATGGACAGTGAGAGCAATATAGGTTAAATGGGACAAACACTGTTGATTTGGCAAGATTCTAATGGGTGTAGCTACTCTGTGGGTCCCTGGTTAGGGGGGGTTTCCCTTTGGGGTCCAGGTTCTTGGTCTCCATAAAAGTCTGCTTTGTATCCCAGTTCCAGTTAAGGGTTCCTTGCCACTTAGTGGATCTCTTAGCCAATGAGCACGCCTTTAATTACCCACCTAGGTTTAGCACCACTATTGCAGATGAGCACTTCTTGGCTTGCTGGTCTCTGCCATATAGCAGTGCCCAAGCATCCTTGTAACATCAGTCAGTGTTGTATATCCATGCCTTCTGCTTTCAGTGAGTGACACACAGTTCATCCCAGCAATGTGAAACTGACTACAACATCTTCCAATTCATGGGGAACACTGTGGGAGATGTGGAAAAAAGAACAAAAGAGCTAAAGGATTGGTTTGGAATGCTGTCTTCAAAACAAAAGAGGGCCATTGCGTTCACGACCTCACAGTGGCTGTTGTTACCTGCATGAGACCAGCACCACATTTAGCCCATCAACGTGTCATGAATGACGGAGGATGGCCAAAAAGACATCAAAATAGAAGAGAGACTAGTTGGTAGTTGGCAAGATGAAAGAGTTCAGTGAGAGGGATATGGAGAGGAGGGATAAAAGAAAATAATGGGAGGATAATATGATCAAAATACATTACTAAGAAGCTATTGGGAAAGTAAAAAACAAAATAGAAAAATTAAAAATAATTAAAAAGTAAAAAAAAAATTGGTTCCTTTAGATTCAATGCTAGTACCAAACTATGTATGAATTAAAATTGATGATAGACATAGATTATAGATAAATGATAATAGTTAGAAGATACATAAATGATGATGATAGATGATATATATATAGATGGATAGATGATGGGATGGATGGATAGAGATGCAGAAAGAAGAATTATTAAGTGTGTCAACTCTCCCAATTATGGAGGGCCTGAAATCTATAAGAAGCCACCTATAAGCTGGAGATCTTGGAATGCCATGGAACGTGGCTCAGTACAAGTCCACAGGCCTCAGAACCAGGGAAGCAATGGATTGAGGTCCAACTTTATTTTTGTTATGGATATTAAAATCTTACTTTTTCATATGTAGGCTTATAAAAGAAAAAATGCTGTCTCCTTTTCTAAGAAAAATATCTTATGTAAAGAGCAAAAACCTTTAATATTTAGGGGTAAAGTTAAGATCTGATCATTTTCTCAAATGTATAATATTTTTGCATGCACATGTATTGTATGTGTGGTGCAGTATTGTGTGGTGCTGTGTGTGTATGTTTGTGCATGTGGAGGCTATCACTTTGTATATTTCCTTGAGACAGAGTTTCTACTGCATCCAGAGCTGAAGTTTTCCTGAGCCCCAGCAATTCTCCATCCCTGTTCTTTTGCTTATTCAGCAAACACTCTTAACTCCTGAGCTTTAATTTATCTTCATGTTGCTGAGACAAAACACTCCACCAAAAGCAAATGATAGGAGAAAGGGTTTATTTTGGCTTACAGGCTTAAGAGGAACCTTCGTGTTGATAGGAAAAGGTGGTTGAGCAAAGGCTGGACATCACCTCTGCCATAGCAGGGGAAAACAGTAGCAAGAGAGGGAGCCAGATTCTGGCAAGGCGGAAGCTGGACTATAATACCTCTAAGTCTGTCCCCAATAGCTCCTCCAGCACACCTCATAAATTGTCACCTGCTGGGGATGAAGCATTAAAAACATAGGAGTTTATGGGGGACACTTGATTCAAACCACCACGGTTATATCTCATTTATTAGGAAAGACACTTATGATCATATAGTTTTTGAAAGTTGCTGCTCTGTTGGGGGGGGAGGTCCCTTAGTTTGCCAGGTAGTTGGCTCTTCTGTGTCATGGTGATATACTTTAGGATATCATAGTTACTTATATGGATGCTTGTTACTGTATATAGACCAAGATATACGGATTTTGTCAGTTTTCTGTGGTGCTGGTGAAGAACCCAGGGACTCATTCAGTCTATGGAGATATTGTACCACTGAGCTTCAACCTGAGTGCCCAGCCTAGTTCATTTTTGTTTGACAAATTATCTTTTTAAATATTTTTATTTGCAAGCAGAAAGAGAGAGAGAGAGAAAGAGAGAGAGAGAGAGAGAGAGAGAGAGAGAGAGAGAGAGAGAGAGAGAGAGAGAGAAAGAATATACCAGGGCCTCTTGCCACTCCAAACCATTTCCAGATAAAAGCACCACATTGTGCATCTGGCTTTATGTGAATACTGGGGAATCAAACCCAAGCATGCAAACTTTGCAAGCAGCGCCTTTAACTGTGATGTTATCTCCCCAGCCCAACAATTTTTGGGATGGGTTCTGGCTATGTTTTTACAGTTGCCTTCCAACTCATGAGTTCAAATGTGTCAGGTTCTCGAGGAGCTGAGAGTACAGGCAAGTGCCACCATGTGCAGTTAGCATGGATATTCTTTTAAACAAGTTGAATAAGTGCTTTTGATGCCCATCCAGGCTGCAGACCACCTAGATGCCATGTGCCTTGCTCTGATGTCAACCAGAGTATTGTTCACATCATGTGGGCCCTACATCCATGGAAGCATGCTACTGAAATGGTGAAAATGGCTCTCAGGTAGACTGATGAGGATATAAGTGGTTAATTTGGCCTTCTAACTGTTACTGTTCTTTAATTATAAAATATTTCAAATATATAGAACAGCAGGGACAATATTATAATAAAAGCTCATGATCCTACCATGCAGCCTAACAATCTTGTCATTTTTCTATATTTATTACAGATTATTATTAAAGTAATAAAACATTATAGATGCAGTAGAAACCCCTTGGGTGTATTTCCTCTCTCTTCCTCAATTTTTCCTCTCCATGGTTAACAGCTGGATATAGAATTTGCCTTCTAATTCTTATTTCACTAAATATGTGTTTATTCAAAGACTATTTAAAGTTGTTTTGGTTTTAAACACTACATATATCCAGTCAGACTGTATAGATTATTTGATAAAGTTGGGCCAATTTTTGAAACCTGGAAACCACATAAAATAATGGTTTTTTTTTTTTTTTGGCTTCTCTTAAAACTATGTGAAGATCTGGCAATATTGGACTGGCTTTCTGGCATGACAGTGTGCCATGCTGGGCCAGTGTCTTTGGCGTGACTTGGTCCCACTGCTCACACTGTGTAGACATATGTGCACACACCTGGACAGTCTCCTTTGATGTGGATCTGGCACCTGATTCTGAATTTCTTTCCATTTCAATAATTTTCTTTTGTCAATGTCATTTTTGGTATCTTTCCTAAGTTTTCAATGTCAAATGTATGTAGCTTTCAATGTATGTTTAACTGCCTTCCCTGCAGTCTTTCCTCTTTTTCTTGGTTTTCCTTTCTTTCTTTCTTTCTTTCTTCTTTCTTTCTTTCTTTCTTTCTTTCTTTCTTTCTTTCTTTCTTTCTTTCTTTCTTCCTTCCTTCCTTCCTTCCTTCCTTCCTTCCTTCCTTCCTTCCTTCCTTCCTTTCTCTCTCTCTCTCTCTTTCTTTCTTTCTTTTGACTGTCTGTCTGTGTGTCTTTCTTTTTTCTTGTGGTACTGGAGATAAAACTGAGGGTCTTATGCAACCCTGAGATATATCCCCAGCCCTCGTTATTTTTATTTTGCCCTTCCTGCTATTTCTTAGTATTCTTGATTTTTTTCATTAGAAGAGTATAGTTTTATTGTTTTTTAAAAATTTTTGCCAGCTAATAGTAAAGGTAGTTATTTATTTGGGCCAGAGATTGACCAATCATATATATATATATATATATATATATATATATATATATATATATATATATATATATATATATGGTTTCATTTATGACCCAGACTGGCCTTCATCTTGGAATAGCCTAATGCCAAGAATACAGGTGTGTGTTTTCATTTATTTTCCAGACAATTCTTGAAGTCAACTTTCTAATAGTGATCTAGCTTAGTGATATAACACATACTTAAGACACACAAAGCCCGTGGTTCAGTCTCCAATACCAAAAAGAAAATAAAATGTTGTTTAAAACAAGCCCGTGAAGTCCAGGCTTTGGTATAGTGGAGGTTCTAAATCAGTAGGTAATTTTCATTAGTGTTCACTGCTAAATCCAGTCCAAATAGAATGTCTGTTGTTTTGCATTTTCTTCACATTTAGAAGGTTTGGGGGTTAGAGGTTCCTAAGATTCAGGAAACGCAGAGGTCACACAGTTCACAAGGCCAGCTCTCTGATGTCATCAAAGCAGCACACAGTTGTTGGGTAGAGAAGGCTCCTTGGGAGATGCCAGTGAGTTGGGCAATGAAGCTTTTGTGAGTCACCACCCATGGTGGGGTGGGCTTTTTGGAGATGAAGTTTCCTTTGAGTCACTCGTGCTCCCATAAGGAACCCCAATAAACTCCTTGTTTCACTAAGTTAGATTGGATGGAATTGTTTCTTTGACTTCTTGTCAGGACCTCATTCAGGGTGAACAAAGGTTTGTTCACATCTCCTAGGAAAAGTCATTAACAACATCAACTTCTAAAATCCCACTCCCTTCATTTCCATTCACTGATGTTATGATGCATCTATCACAAAGGAAAGCATCTAACACAGCAGAAATGGATTCTCTGATTGTCTGGGATTCTAGCCTTCTCCTGAGATAGCTACTCCTGAATCACTGCTGGACAGAATTCTGGAGCTAACCTTTGCATGGTGGCTCAATCCCTGCACTCTGAAGGCTGAGGTAGGAGGACTGGCATGTCCTGTGAGCTGGAGACCAGCCTGGGCTCCAGAGTGAGACCCTACCTCAAAAAGAAAACACAATTGTGGGGCTACAATGTGGGCTGTGGGTAAGATATCTTGTACATGACAGTTCCTTTAATTTTTACAGTGAATCTAGAGGTCTGGGTGATTGCCCCCTTTTTAAGAAACACAGGGTCCTGGTCTGAAAGTTTAGTGTACTCTGGAAGAAGGACAAAGTAGGCATTTACATCCAGCGATGTAAGAGTTAAGGCAGGAACCTTACACTAACTACCCTTGCCATCACTTGAACTCAAAGACTACTCGACCTTTGTCTTTGCTAACTTTTTTATATCAAAATCTTCTTTCACCATTTTTCTCTTCAGCAGATATTTGACAATGCAAGTATGAGAGAGTTAGGGATGACAGGTACAGTTATAGATTTGGGGGTCTTCATACCAAGAGCATCTGGCCGGCTCCTACCTTGCAATGGCAGTGACTGTCCTGTTAGATTATATGTAGCGATGGGCCTGTCAATGATGAGAGAACTTTAATCCCTTTCTCAGATATATTTCTAAAACATTTTATAAGTTGAATCTGTGTAATCTACTTTTTCTAATACACTGAGGCATTTGACTTTTAAAGGAATCTTATCTGTGACTAGGTTCCATGTCTCTGCTCCTTAAGTAATTTTTTTTTAAAATATTTTATTTATTCATTTTCAAGCAGAGAAATACACAGAGAGAGAGAAAGAGAGAGAGAGAGAGAGAACCAGGGCCACCACCTTGTGGATCTGGCATATGTGGGTACTGGGGAATTGAACCCAGGGCCTTAGGTACTGGAGGCAAGTGCCTTAACCGCTGAGCCATCTCTCCAGCCCCCTATTTACTCATTTTCAAGCAGAGAGCTACAGAGAGAGAGAGAGAGAGAGAGAGAGAGAGAGAGAGAGAGAGCGCACCAGGGCCACCACCTTGTGGGTCTGGCTTATGTGGGTCCTGGGGAATTGAACCCGGGGCCTTAGGCACTGGAGGCAAGTGCCTTAACCGCTGAGCCATCTCTCCAGCCCTCCTTAAGTAATTTTTAAATCTACTCTCCTTGTCATCCTCTTCAACTGTGGCTTGATTCACAACTACATTTCTCTAACTTGATGATTGCCATAGCTCCCAAGTAGGTCTCTCCTCCTCCAGGTTCCTCCCATCTAACCCACCCTTGACACTGCTGACTCATTCAGATGCTTTAAAGTTTGCTTTGAAAATTATTTGTGTGGGGGGGGGGTGGAGGGTTTCTGTGTGTGCACCTGTGATTGCAGGCTGCAGCCTGAATGTTGAGGTCATAGGACAGCTTTCTTGGCCTACTTTCTTCATTTGAGGGTATCTGCTCTGGATTCTCACTCTGCTCTTTGCTATGCTCAACACAAGCTTCTGGTAAGTTCTCTGTCTCTGCCTCTCATCTCCTCATCAGCCTCAGCATGCTGGAATTTGAAAAGCACTCCAAAGTTTCCAGCTTCTGGCTTTTTACATGGGGCCTAGCTTAAGTGGTAAGAGCTTTATATACTGAGCCATCTCTCCATCATCATTTTTTTTCGAGTCACAGTCCCTCCCTCTGTTTCCCAAGCTTGCCTCCAACTCTCTATCCTCTAGCTTCAGCCTTCTGAGTAGCTGTTTAACATATTTTTAAAGTGTTATAGGGCTGGGGGTGAAGCTCAGTGGTAGGTAAAACACTTGATTAGCTTGCACAAAGCTTTATATTCAATCCCCACCACTGCAGTAAAATAAAAAAGTAAGATTATGAAAGTGTTACATTCAATCCTGTTCTCTATGCTAGATAACATTCTTGTATGGGGACACAGCAATCCACCAAAGGAGCAGAATTCTTATCCTCTGGGAACTCTTTCTGAAATGCTCATCCTTGCCAGTATTATCTGTTTGTCCTACTTTTGTCATAACCTTTGGTAGAGCTCATGATGATAATAGTGGTGGGGTTTTACTTTTTCTTGAACAGCTGCTCTGGGCACTCATTACTCTAAGCCCTTTACACACAAGTTATGTTCATTCCCCAAAACTTATGTAGAAGCCTTGACTAGGCTGATTCTTCCCAGGAAGGAAATGGGCCTTGGAGTTTTAATTCAATCCAAAGTCAGAGATTGAACAAAGTGTTGGAGACAAGATTTGAAGTTGGGTAGTGCTTTTGGTCAAGGCTGTGGACTGAGGGTCATGCATCCTCTGAATGTATAGGAGCTCTTTGCAAATAGATCAGGACTGCCATGATGTGTTTATAGCAATATACAATTTTGTATTCATTTAATTTAGGTAGTGGGATGCAAGGTAATGTTTGGAGACATTTTTCACACACACATGGTGGGGTGGGTGGAGAGGGAGAGAAAGAGAGAAGTAGGGAGACTGAAGGAGAGATCACAGGTGCCTAGGCTATGAGGATTTTTTTTTTTTAGTCCAGGCTGGCCTTCAACTAGCTATTCTCCTGCCTCCGTCTCCCAAGTGCTGGGATTACAAGTGTGCACCAGCATATTTGACTCCCCAAATCTCCTTTATGGGGACCTTAATCCAAGGAACAGGGATTTTACATAAATTACCACTGCTTGAATCCTCCCCCAGAGAGTTTACAAGAACCATTTAACAATGACTAAACAAATATGACTTGTATTTTGTCATATGAATTTCTACTTTGACCTTCAATCCATGAAGCCAGATTATGAAGGAAGGCAAGGGAAGATCTTGGGACATATGAGGAATACATGAGGCTACAGAGACCAATATCACAGATTTAAATCAAACAGATCATTTCAATTCCCACAGGGAACAACTGTTCCCTAGTCACAAACCAGATATCTGTCCCCAGTTGATAGCTTACCAAATGGTTCCCAGGAGGAGGAATTGCAAGAGTGTATGACTCAGGGCAGACCCATTCCTTCCACTGTTAAGTTTAAAGAATGTCAACTCTCAGTCATCAGCTTATACATGACAAGCAGGGCAGTAATATTTTAAGTTACTGATTATTTATAGTACGTAAATATGTAATATTTTAAGTTAAGATTAGATTTGATTTGGAAGTTAATGTTTCTATCAACAATTGAGGAAAGTAATACTTCAAAATGGAAAACATGTATTTAAGAGGTCTTCAATTCACTCTGAAAATACATTACTAAATATAAATTGAAAGATGATGGGAGTGGATGTAAAATACAAAGATGTACTCTGATACCTAAAGGGTACATTCATTTACAGACTTTAAAACATAGAAAGGAAACATAAGGATCTTATTTATGTATTTATTTTTACACTTGTGCCCTTACACCTCTGGGTTTCTTAACCTCAGCATGTTTTCTTTGCTGAGGCATGTTTTCCTGTGCTAAGGTCACAATGTTTGGACCCCCAAATTCACCTGTTAAAACCCAATCTTCAGTTCAATAGCACTCACAGCCTTTAAACTTTGGAGAGTTAGGTCATGACAGTATTTACAAGTTGTTGTCTTAGAAGCCATTAGGAAAGCGGTCAGCTGGGGACAGATATCTGGTCTGTGACTAGGAAACAGTTGTTCTCTGTGGTAAACTAAACAATCTGTGTTTAGTTCAAATTTGTGAATCACATTTTCCCATCATGTTGTACAACTCCATGGCCTTCATAATCCTACCTCATGGATTCAAAATATAAGTTAATATGAAAATATATAAATTCATATATTTGGTTCAGGTATGATTAGCCTGAAGTCCTCAGGCTACATTTGGATTAGCTATGAATGGCACAAGACACAAAATTGTAAACTTAAAACATATTTTTTTTTGTAACTTGATTGCATGATTTTTGAGCTTGAACTCTGTACACTGACATCACTTGCAATTTAAAAAACACACCAGGGACTTATTTTCCTTTAAAAGTAGTTCTTACAATTTCTTTGAGTAGGATGGGCATAGCTTTTGAAGAGGTAGGTGAGTAGAGGAGGTGTGGCTTGAATGAAGAGCTCTTCCATTCTCCCATCAGAGGCATAAACTTTGTGAAGGAGTCTGTAAAATGAATACACTGGCTTTTAAAAATAGCATGTCTTCTTAAATGAATATACACTTTGTTCAGCACAGAGTTCAGCTCAAAAAACAAGGCTTGGTAGTTGCTTTATGCCAACTGTTCCATAATGTTCTATGGGATCAGGTGTACTTAGCCTCAGTTTATACTGATGCTTTCATTAAACTGGTTTTTCTTCTAGTAAATTTCAGTTTCTTCTGTATTGTCTTTCAAAAACTGTGAGGACTTTGCCCCTTTTAAAAGTTTGGTCTTTTGCTTGTTTGTAGTATGTGTGGTGTGGTGTGTGTGTGACATACATAGTGTACGCAGGGGGACACACATGTGGAGGCCAGAGTAGCACATTGACTGTTCCTCTTCTATTGCTCTTCCGTGCTTTCTTCTTGTCAGACTGGCTGACCAGCCAGCTGCAGTGATTTCTAGTCTCTGCTCCTGCACAGGTCCACAGGATTGGGGTAACTGTCATGAATGCCACGAGCAGCTTAGTTTCTTTCTTTCTTTCTTTCTTCTTCTTTCTTTCTTTCTTTCTTTCTTTCTTTCTTTCTTTCTTTCTTTCTTTCTTTCTTTCTCTCTCTCTCTCTCTCTTTCTTTCTTTCTCTCTCTCTCTTTCTTTCTTTTTTCTTTCACCCTCCCTCCCTCCTTTATTTCTCCTTCCTTCTTTCTTTTCTTTCTCCTTCCTTCCTTCTTTCTTTTCTTTCTCCTTCCTTCCTTCTTTCTTTTCTTTCTTCCTTCCTTCTTTTCTTTCTTTCTCCTTCCTTCCTTCTTTCTCCTTCCTTCCTTCCTTCTTTTTTCATGTGGGTCCTTGGGATTGAACTCACTGCTGGCTGGGTTCTCAGCTCTAACCAGCTGTGCCTTCTCCCCAGCAGCCACCTACAGGTTGGTATCCCACGTGGCATGCTCCTTGTTCTTTCCCATACCTTCAGGTATCATGAGCACTAGACATGGCCAGTATGACTACTGGGTCACTGCACCATTCCAGTTTAAGGCAAGAATCGTGTAATCTTGGTCGCCTATGCCAGGGAACAGCGTGAGCATTCAAGTATGACATCTGTAATTAGACAGATCTATGGTTTTGGCAGAGCTGTTTTAAGGATGAGGTAACTTTGGGGGTATTGAAAAAGCAGGAATTAATTACGACTTTTATTCATGCAGTTTATTTATGCCTCAGTGAATTCTTTATGTTCTCAAAGAAACGCCTCATTTTTGGTCTTAGGAGCCTAACGGAGCTAAGGTGGCTTATTTGTTTATATGTTATTAAGGGCATAGACCTTGATGTAAACTCTAAAATCTGTAATTTTTTTTTAAAGTGTTGAGGCTAGAACTCAGGGCCTCATGCGTGCTAGACTATGACCCACACCACAGTCTCCTACATTTCTTATACCTTCACAGCGCCTGGATCACCTCCCTGGGATCCTAGTGGCTTTGAACAAAACCAGAAAGTCTGTGAACAGTCAGGGATGGAGGAAGAGTCAGGTTTTACTTAATAAAAAATTAGATCAGGCAAGGTGGGAAAGGGCTATTGGCAGGTAAGGCACCGGAAAGTTACAACTCCGGTTATTTTTTAACCCGCAGCCCTGCACACCTAAGCGGTGTGGGTGTCTGGCTCCCTAACTTGGACGTGAACTTCAGGTCCTCGGAGCTGGGACCCCGCCCTGGGGGTCTCGGGGGGGGGCAAGGCGGAGGGAGGGAGGTGGGGGCCCCCGACAGCATCCCCCCCCCGCGGGTGGAAACGTCCCGGGCGGCGGGAGGGAGGAGGGGCGGCGGTTCCCCTCGCGGCCGGGAGAGCCGAGCGCGCGCCGTCCCCGCCGCCGCCTCCGCCCGCCGCCTCCGCCCGCCGCCTCCGCCCGCCGCGCAGCCTCCTCCCCGCGCGGGGCTCGGCCTCGGCTCGCTCCCTCCCTCGTGGCTGGCTCCCGCGGCGGCGGCGGCGGCGGGGAGGGAGGGCGGGCGGGCGTGCGTGCGCCGGCCCCGAGCTGTCGGCGAGGCCGGGGAAGTTTCAAGTGGAAGGTCGTCCGCCGGCCGGCCGGCGCGTCCTCCCGGCTCTCCTCCGGCAGCCAGGCAGCATCATGGCGGAGGCGAGCGGCTCGCCCGTGCACGGCCAGCTTCCCCAGCAGGCGGCCCCGGTGACCGCGGCGGCTCCGGCTCCGGCTGCGGCGACGGCGGCTCCGGCCCCGGCGGCCCCGGCGGCTCCGGCCCCGGCCCCGGCCCCGGTCCCCGCGGCGCAGGCGGTCGGCTGGCCCATCTGCAGGGACGCGTACGAGCTGCAGGAGGTGATCGGTCAGTGCGGCGGGGCCGGTGCAGGCCGGGCGGGGGGCGGGATGCTGGGCTCGCCGGTCCTTCTGCACGCCGCGGAGCTCCGGCACAGCGGCCGGCTTCAGGGCCTACGGGCTTCAACAGTTGATCTGATTTGATTTATTTTTTGATCATCTTTAATGGATCCGCTGGTCCTCGGGGCGCCGCTGCCGCAGGAGGCGGCGCGGCCGAGGTGGCTCGCACTGCGGACGAGCCGCACGCTGCAAACTTTTATCTCCGGGATCGGCGGGGCGGCGGGGCGCGGACCCCGCCGCGGCGCCGCAGCTCCCGCCCCGAGACCCCCCGGCTCCCTGGACGCCCGGGCCGCTGCCCGGGGCGGCTGACCGCGCGGGGCGCGCGGCCGGGGCGAGGTGGGGTTGCGGGGGGGGCACCGCCCTGCACGGCCAGCGCCCCCGCGCCGCGCCCCGGTGCGGGCGGGCGCGGCCGCGCCTCCGCCTCCCATCGTGACCCTCTCTCTCCGTGGGTATCCGCGCCACGTAGGAGCCGCGGAGGCCCAGGTTCTCGCCGAGACCTCGGAGGATGCTGCCTCCCTCCGTGACAGCCGCGGCGTGCCCGCCCTGCCCGCCGGCTCTCTGCGCGCCGCGCCCGGGTACCCGCCTCCCTCCATCCGTGCCGGGCGCCCTGGCCTCCTGCCCTGCGCGGGGCCGGTGCTTCTCTAGTGTCCAGGGCCCACGTGCTGGAGCGTGGAAAGCCGAGGCTGTGCAGATCTAATCCCTCCCCGCCTTCTAGTCGGTTCAGGAACACCGCCTTATCTTACATTTGGAAATTCTAGGCAAAGTGGACCGGCAAGAAGCTGGCATTACTTTCTCTTGATCCCAGCACGTGAAGGACCCGGAGATCTGTGTTGTTGTCTTGCTTAGAACCTTACCTGTTGGGTCATTCAGTCAAGAGTTGGTCCCTGAACTGTAGCTGCAGGCAGTGAGCCCCTGGCTTTTCATTTTAGGGGCTCTGGGCTGGTATGTTGCTGTCTCATCATCTTGAGATGAGTACAGACAGGATTCAGGGTGTTTGTTGATTTTTTTTTTTTTGTTCACTTTAAAAGATTCTTCTCCACTTTCCTTTTCTTGAAAAATTATAACAAAAGGATTTCAATAGACATTTTTTAAAAAGCCCTTTTAATCCAGTGAATAAAGCTACTTGAAATATATATGTACTTAATAGGCAAAAATAAACAGTGATGGGCAGGTCAGTAACTGTGCAAAAGCTCCTGAAAGTCTTTATAGGCATCTATAGACAACATTCTTTGAATTCGTAACTTTAAAGACTTAAAGGATGGATCTTCATTTTACTTCTGGATTAACTAATTTTAGGACCTTTTCAAAGTCTGAAGTTCTCAGTGAAAAAAAAAAACCTTTTGGCCTGGCATATAAATTCCTTTACCCTCAACTTGTGTGTCTCCTCTCTTGTTCTCACCGTGATTGTGCTTTGGATCCCCGGCTCACCTCTGGCTTTTCACCTGCCATGGTTGCAGGCTCTCCCTCTGAGGGTCCATCACATACATATGCACATATGTAAATATGTACATAAATACATGAATATCTGTACATGCATGTATTGATGCTGAGGATTGTGCCCAGGATATTATACTACTACTGAGTTATCCTAGTCCCAAGTGATATTAGTGAGTCCTAGCTTCTAAGGTCAAAGTGAGTCTTCTCTGCTTCTCCTTGGGCAAAGCATGGTGGCTGCTTCTACCCCCCCCCACCTTTTTTAAAAATATACCCCATGGCATTTAATCCCATAGTTTCATTTGCTCAACAAGATCCCAAGGCCTGCTAGGTCACATGCATTTTTTGTAGGTGGTACCAGTATGGAGATGAATTAAGCAATGGTCCCTGCCATTCAGGACTTTATGAATTTGAAGACTAGGGTAAATGATCTCATAGGATGTGAAGAGTGGGTGCTGGGAGAGCTCAAAGGAAAGAGTGACTGTTAGGAGAGATAAGGAAGCAGGTGTTCCTCAGGGGAGGTCATATTAGACTGGAGTTTGAAGTCTGACTAAGAAGAAGGTGTATAATTATTTCCATTTTTGCCTGCATTAACCAGCTTTCCCAACTCCTCCAGACTTGTAGAGATAGGCCCAAAAGTTGATTGATGGCATCTACCACATAGTTTTGCTAAGGATCCAGAACAGAATTTACATATGATCAATTTACATGCTTATTTAGTTAATTATTAAAATTAAAAATATATAAAGTATATAATATTTTGAGTTGGCCACTTTTGTGAACTCATGAATAAAATCTTTTTAGTTCAAGATGGATTACGTGCCAGGCATCTTTTTGCTTGTGGTGATATTATTATTGATTATGGTTGAACAACTTAATGGGAGGAAACAACCCAGAAATTTACCAGAGAAATTGGAAAACAGAAACATGTGCTTATTCCTTGCTGATTTTTACACTTTTATGTTATGAGATGCTTTTTAAAAATTATCTCATGTTTTCTTATCCAAAAGAGATGACTATGTGGAAACCCTGTCATTAAAAAATCAAATTGCTCATATAGGGTTTTTACAAGGACTTAACATTTTGGGGGACTTACAAATTAATTTCCATTTAGTGCTTCGTGCTAGTTGAGAGATTAAGAGTGAACTTGTGGTGAAGCACTTTTGCTTAAACATTATACGCACAAAGTTGGTAGTTCAAACACGGAACCAGTTTGAACATGAATGCCAGTTGACAGCCTCTGCCTCTCCCTGCCATATGGCAGGTGTCTTAGGCTATAACTCCAGCAGTGTGAACCATGACCAGCAGGAGGCTCAGATGTTCCTGAGCAGAGGAGGCATGGTGCTTCAACAACTTTCCAGCGTGGCACCGGAGCAGGAACACTTTTCTCCATTTCCTTCTGGGCACAGGTCAGGGCCTCAGGAGTAGGAGAGGATAAGCTTCCTCAAATCCAGACAGACCAGGTTCAGTTATTTGACTTCTGTTTTAGGAAAATAAACACAGGATTTTCCAAGTCTAAAAATAAAGTTTTCTCCTTGCTGCATCGTTGTTCCTGTGTTGTGTGGGAGCAGTAGAGAAACCATAATGCTCTTAGGAGTAATCGGGTTCAGAAGTTTAGACATGACCTAGAAATGATGTCAAATCTCTTGGAAGCTTTTTGTACTTAAAGAAGGGTTAAACATATTGTTAAAATTATTAAATTACTTCCTTGAACTGGTATCTTGTGTTGTACATTACAGGTGTTTTTGTCTCCTACAAAAGCACTTGCTCTTTGGAGAATTTCTACTTTTCTGTGTATAACCCTTAGCGTCATCTTTGATCCCACCTCCTCTCCACTCACTCCTGAATTCCTTCTTTAGAAGAACCAGGGCCACCTAAAAAAAAATGAGTGTATTTGTTGGTGGTATTAATAGCATCTCCTTGATTCCTTAAACAAAGACTAAAAGGTGAGTCATGTAGATGTTGACTTGGGCACCTCAGTGAACTTGAAAGAGCTCTAGTCTTTGCAGTATCAGTTTCTGTATTTGAAGCAGGTAATTCCATCAGTGCAGTTATCTTTCCGGTTTTTCTGTTGAGAAACACTAGAGTGCTTCAGAATGTTAGGTTTTCATCCTTGTTTGTCTTTTTTTCCAGAATGTCTTTATGTAGATTTTAATCTCCATGTTGCTTCAGTTTTTGTGCTGGTGATTATTCAAGGTGATCTAAAAGGAACACTTATTTGCCTTGTTAGTCAGCAGAAAAAAAAAAAAAAAACTTGATTCCTAAAATCCAGCGCTGGCTTGACAGAGGGCTCATCATCTCTCTTGAGGCTTTATTTATTTGTCTAGGTTCACACACATTTTCCCCAGACCCAGGTAGCAGGGCCTTGTAGTCACATCTTGAAGGAGCACCAGCTTCTCCAAAAATGAGATCTCTACACAGTTCAGGGCATGCCCACTTTGCTCAGTGTTCCCAGAACCTCAGGGACATTTTAGAGTTTGGGGATTATAGCTGGTTTAGTAGATGCCCTCTGCCCTGGGATGTGTTGGGGAGCTGGAGTGCTGAGAGCATTTGTGGATCTCTAGGTCTGTATGCCTGTAGGCCTCAGTGTTTTCTTTTGATGATTAGTTTGGCTTTCTCTCTCTTCGTCCCTCCATCCTTCCCACTTTTCCTCCCTCCTGTTCTCCTGGTCACTTTCTTCCTATAATAAAAGAGGTCTGAGATACTTGTTTGAACATGGGGCTTTGATTTTAATTACTTTACTTTTTGTTTTTGTTTGTTTTTTTCTTGAGGTAGAGTCTCACTCTAGCCGAGGCTGACCTGGAAGTCACTCAGTTGTCCCAGGCTGGTCTGGAACTCATAGCCATCCTCCTATCTCTTCCTCCCTAGTACTGGGATTAAAGGTGTGTGCCATCATGCCCCGTGTGGCATACTTTTAAAATATAAAGATTAAAAATATTTAGTGTTTATTGTGCTAAAATATGCAATTTATCATTTTAACCTTTGTGTCTGTATGTGCATGTGTGGTGGTATGGATGGAGCCCAGGACCCCTGCTTACTGGACCAGCACTCATTACTGAGATTCACTCCATCTCTTAGTTGTTTCTGAAGTGAAATTCAGTGGCATTGACTATGTTCACAGAAGAATTGTTCTTTTTACTTTGCTGTTGAAATTGTTCTGTGGGAAAAATCTCAAGGTTGAATTAAACTTATAGATGATAGAATGTAATCTTTGCTTTGTTGATGTGTTCAATTTGTGATCAATAATGTACATTTTCTCCTGACTCTTGTGGCTTATTGTACACTACCTTTGGATGGTGTTTGAAAGTAAGATATAGCTGTGCAGGCTCTGGAGTCAGAAAGCTTGGTCTGTTTCATGTCCTGTGGTAGTTACTGGCATTTGTGACCTTGAACAGACTGCTTAGATGTGTCTGCACTCAGTTTCCACATTGATAGCATGAGGATGATAAAAATAGGGTTGTGAGAATGTAAAGCACTCAGAATAGAGCTTGGCACAGGGCACACTCAATTAGTCTTAGCCATAACTACTATTAACTCCACTTGCTAATCAGATTCAAGTTATCAAGACAAAACACAGGCCTGGCTTTGAAGTGGCTTGAAGAGTTTCTCTCCTTGGTTTCAGACAGGCCTTGAAGAAGGAGGAGGTTGCTCCCATGGCTCCTTCCGGTGAGTGGGTGTGTGGGTGGATGGTGCTTTGCAAGGGAAGCCAGAGGCCCAGGTGGGACTGGCTTCTCCTACACCTCTGCAGCCCCACACCACGGAGGAAGCTGGAGAGACCTGTAGAGCTCCTGGCCATTTGGACAGCTCAGGGGTTTCAGTGCCAAATGGCCTTCTGACAAGTGGTGAGAACATCCTGCAGGAAGGTTGCTGGGAGGAACAGCCCATTATGGAAGGGCTCTGAGAGCAACCTGCTCTGACTGCACTTTTTTCTATCTCTCAGTTGGCCCCGGAGGCTGCCATGCTGGCAGGAAATGCTGCTGACTAAAAGAAATATTCACTGTCTGTCCCAGGAGTGAGAGGACAGGGCCGTCATTTTCAGATAGAGTCATCTCCACTGTTACCCTCCTTTGCTCATCAAGATCTCTGTTGCCGTGCTGGCAATGGAACCCAGGGCCCTGTGTGCTAGGCAAGTGTTCCTGCACTCAATTACAAGCTCCAGTATCCTGTTCAGGTTTTTTTTTTTTTTTAAACAGTCTCAGGCTGGCCTTGAACTCACTATGTATCAGAGGATGACCTAGAACTCCTGATCCTCCTGCCTCCTCCTCCCAAGGGCTGGGATTGTACTATCTATCTTTCTTAAAAGACTAAGCAAAACACTCTCCATGTTCCTCCTCCTCTAGCTAGTTCCTTATCTCTTTCCTTATGCTCTCAGCCAAGCTAGATGATTGAATGAACCTCCCATTCCAGTCTGGCTTCTGCCCTCTCCCTGGAAGACCCAAGTTGTTTTCTCTACAATCACTGCTGTCCTGTGGACAGCACCAATGTGGACTGCAGTCCTTCTTAGTCTTCCTCGGCAGGCAGGGTCTGACACCATTTCTCATTTCCCCTTTGGGAATGACTGTGACTTGGGCTTGAGTTCCTGACTCTCTGTTTCCTTGCCTGCCACTGCTCCTAGATCTCAAGACATTCCCTTGTCTGACCTTGAACTGCTGAGGACTTCCCTTTGGACTAGTATTTGGATTACCTGCGTGTGTGTTTGTGTTGCTAGAAGTTGAACTCAGGGCCTTGCACATATTAGGCAACTGCTAGAACTCCCAGCTTCTCCTAGATTCCTTTTTAGTGTTTGTTTATGTGCCTCACAGGGTATCACACTCACAATTAAATTCACTGTCTCTTCATCCACATCTCAGACCCAATCCTGAGCCTTCTCCATCTTCCTAAATGCATGTAAAACCTGCTAGCCATGCTTTTTTGACGCCTCCACCAGCTCCCACATCCTTTTGTTTCCCTGGTCCTCAAGGTCCAGCATCCTCAACATCTTTGGGCTGATTCGGACTCTCCATTTTGGTTCTCTCATGGGTTTAGTTTAGCTCTTATCAATTCTAAAAAGATTCTTGTAAAAACTGTCTCAATCTCCATCCTTGTTTCCAGTTCTAGTATGCACACATTGCTGTCGGAGTTGGTACTGCTGCCCTCAAAGTTTGATGATGTTCCAGGCTTAAATTCCTTTAGCTGCCTGCCAGTCGTCAAGATTCTCTCCAAGCACAGCATTTAAAGTCTCTTAGGAACTAATTCTCTCTGCCTCCCTTAAGGCAGGTCTTGTTATGTCCATCCTTCATGCTTCCTTAACCTTTGCAGGCCAGGTTTCCCTCTGCTTGGAACACCACTCTACCACCTTTATTTTGTTTATCTATGTAACAGAGTGCTGTGTGTCTCCTTTTGTTTTATTCTCTCTCAGGACAGTATGCATGCTGAGAAGTATACACAAATAATGCACATATTCAAAAATGTACATTTAATATGCATATTTTGGTGTATGCACATATATGACCACGGTTCTGTTCTAAGCTCAAAAGACCCAGCTATGTTGTTTTTTTTTTTTTAACAATAACAGTGTCTGCCCCTATTTCTTTTCCTTCCTCTCCTCTGATGCTGCTTATCTTTCATTCCTTGGCAACCCTCACACCTACGCAGACTTTCCTCCTTGCCCAACGTGGCTCTGGATGCTTAGAGCCTCCTTAAGGACAGTGTTCCCCATCTCCATACCTCACACTTCATATTCAGTATTGGATCATTGTTTTCTTGGATGAAAGTTTGTGTTCTGGGGACAAATGTGTCCCTTCCCCCATGGAAGAAAAGCATTGCCTGATGACATGTGAACGTTTGCCTTCCTGGATCCTAATGATTTGATCTTGCCTTTGATGACTCTTACTCAGTTGTGTTTGGGCCAGTCAGCTAAAAGGGCTCTGCAGAAATTAGCTCATTAATCCTGAAGATCAAGAGTAAGAGCTTTGAGTCTTCACCTGCCTGGTTTGGGGAGGAAGGTGGAGGCCTGCCTCTCCAGAGTCATAGGACTGAGTGGCCTCTGTGAACTGAAGGACCTGGAGTTGGCTACCATGTTTCCGTGTCCTTTCCTTTCACTTGGACATTCCAGGATGGATGGTCATGCCAGGACCATAGAACTGAGTTTGTCAAAGCCAGTCTAATGTGTGTTTCAACTTCTTTATGTGTGTCTTCTGGAAAAGGTTCTCCCCCCCCATTTAAATAGAATTCTCCATGTCAGGTTTTATATTTCCCTCAGAATAATTTTGTTTATATTATAAACAAACAATTCCAAGGTGCTTGAAATGACTCAAGTGTTTCAAGGGCTTCTCTTTCCAAATCTGCCATTCATTGGTTAAGATTTTTTAAAAATATATTTGCAATTTTTAAAAAATATACTTGCAAGCAGAGAGAGAGAGAGAGAGAGAGAGAGAGAGAGAGAGAGAGAGAGAGAGAGAGAGAGAGGAGAAATGAAACAGAATAGGTGCGCCAGGGTCTCCAGCTGCTGCAGACAAACTCCAGATGCATGCACCACTGTGCATCTGGCTTTATGTGGGTGCTGGGGAATCGAATGTGGGTCTTTGGGCTTGGCAGGCAAGCACCTTAACTGCTGAGCCATTTCTTCAGCCCTCATTGGTTAAATTTTTGATAATAGTGAAAAACATTCAATGTTAATTAAAAAGGCATTTCAGATTTGGCTTAACTGAAAGCAGAGGAGAAACAGTCTCTTAGAGAATGACTTGGCAAGGCTTTATTTCTAGAATTGATTTAGATACACACTGCAGAATCCAATGTGAGTACATGCTTAAGTATTTCAAACTTCTTTCTTGTCAAATAGTTATCCTAGAATAAACTATGGCTTAGCTCTAAGAAATGTCTTGGGCTTGAAGGAAGTACATGAATTGACCTTCTAAACTGATTGTATATTTTGATATATGGGAAACTGTTTTAAGATGGAACTGGTAGAGACCTCGGCATACATTTCCATCTCTAATTGTATTTCAGCTTTCTTCCAGGTCAGTGGCATTTAGTATAGTTCCCAGAAGCCTAGAACTAGGGGTACTCATGCAATTGTTTTCTTAGTTAGAAATGCAAATGTTTCTGACATTTATGAGGTTTTAGGTTTCCAACCTTTAGTTAGAGTGATTTACTGGAAAAGTCAGCTGAGAGCAGAGGTGGGTGACTTTCTGCCATGTATGTAAATAGCTGGATCGTTTCTTGGGTAGTGTTTTGGAAGTCAGTGACCTGTGACAGTTTGAGACTTCTCAAATCACTCTATTAATAAAGGTAAAGGTTTTTTTTAACAGAATTCCATGATCTTGTTTTGAACTGGAAACATGAGTTTGTAATAGGGGTTCTAATAAGAGACACTCCATTTGCTATCTTTTCTGTCTGGTTTTGCTTGACCTCATTACCCCTCTTTGTTTAATTATAGGCTGCAGAAGAGGAGCAGTAGTAGCAGACGAGAGTGTCTAGGGAAGAAGATGATGGTCAGTCCTGGCTTTTACAGATTCCCAAGTGTCAGATGACATAAACAACTAGTGAGGATAAGGAAAGTCACTTTTGGAAGAAATTGAAGAAGAAACTTCATCCTAGGACTTTCACTTTATAAATGAAGATGCTAAAGGTGAAAGTGGAAGCACCTGGCCATTTCCATTTAAATTAAGGAATATACTCTGTACATTACCTTTATAACACTATGACCAAAATATATCACAGACAAGGGGGCTGAGAATATGGCTCAGCAGTTAAAGGTACTTGCTTGCAAAGCCTGAATGAAGGTCCAGGGTTCAGACCTGGTTTAGGTCTAGGTCATTTCTAAGCCATCCACATGAAGCCAGATGCAAAAAGTGGCACAAGCATGTGACATTTGTCTGCAGCAGCAAGAGGCCCTTTCACCCCACCCCTCGCATGTAAATAAGCAAGTCCATCTTGATGGGGAGGGAGTGAATGGCAGAGCTCAGGGTGGCAAATGTGTGTTGTAGAGGCTCCTCTCATCCCTGTGGACCAGGAAGCAGAGAGAGCAGGCTGGAGAAATCTCCAAAGGCCCATCCCTATTGACACATGTCTATTAGCCAGGTCCCACCTCCAAAAGGCTCCATAGCCTTCAAAATAGCACCCAAAACCAGGGACTGGATGTTTAAAATGTGCGCCTTTTGGAAGGACATTGAGGTTTCAGTCCCTAACACAGTCCTTCATTATACTCCACATTTCCATGGCCTTATTGGACTGTACAGATTCAGATTATGACATTGTCCTTGAAAGTTTGAACAGTGTCTAATGAATGGGGTCGTAGTTACTCTTCTCATTGTTCTGACTAAATGCCTGACCAGAGCAACTTAAGGATGGAAAGTTTTATGTTGGCTCACAGGATGGAGGGTCCAGTCCATCATGGTGAAGAAGAATGTGGGTGGAACAAGGCTGCTTGTTCACATCTGGGCTGCTCAGGCAGCAGAGAGAGATGAGTACTGGCACTCTGCTGATCATGTGGTTTCTTTTCTATCTTTTTCTCTGGGTTGACATGCCAGCCATTCACTGGCCTCATTCTTGGTGGGGGTTTTCCTTCCTCAGTTAAATCTCTCTGGAAATATCTTCATAGACACAAAGTGGTCAAATTGACAATGATGACGAACCTTCACAGATGGTACTTTCCTCAGAACTGCTCAGACACTGTCTAAATACTACTACAATGGCTGCAAGGCCAACTTTCAAGCACATGCTGAAAATGTTTCAATGATTAGCAGCACAGACAGGAGATCAGCATGGCGAGCCTCCTGTGTGAACACCTGTCATTTCATTCTACACTTTTTGAAAGCTGCTCATTTCCTATTTTCAGGTAGAGAGCTATGTTTTTTAGTATAGTGAGACTGATGCTTTTGTTGACTTAAATTTTTATTTTGTGTGTGTATGGACTTAGATTTCTGAGTGTGTGTGTGTGTGTGTGTGTGTATGGACATACATGTTTGCCATAACATGGAGGCCAGAGGACAACCTTGGGTAGTGATTCTTCTTGCCTTCCACCTTCTTTTGAGACAGGGTCTGTCTTGGCCTGCTGCTGGTGAGCTTATGGAGTCTCCTGGCTCTGCCACCCACCCACGTTGGGATTGAAGATGTATGCTCCACTTTGCCTTTGCCTTTACGTGGTCACTGAAGGACCTTGAACACTGGCTAAGAGACTTGCAAGCAATCACCTTTAATCACTGAGTAGATCCCTTGCTCTGAGACTGTTTTAAACTATGAGTTTTTATCTTGTCCACTTAACTCATTTTGGAAATGTTCTTGTGATTCTATAAACATTGAAATTCCTTCCAAATGAACTCCAGTGTTTTTCAGAAGCATTAAATTTCTTCAAAACAACAACAAAAATAACCTGACCAAACAAAATCATTTGAGAATTTGGGATTGGACATGGTAGTCTGAATGATTTCAGTTGATTTTTTTAATGTTATGAAATGAGAGCATGAGAACTGACTAATTTTTTTTCGTAAGGGTGGGGTGAAATTAGATTTTCTAAGATTAGCCCTACTTATGAAAAAACATTACCTACATTAATTTTAGTCAGTTACAGTGAATCACAATCAAATCATATTTTTTTATTTTTTCTTGAGTTAGAGGTGTTTAGGAAGGCTAAAGTTTTTAAAGTAGTAATAAAGAAGTATTTTGATTTTTGATTGAATGATTGAAGGATTAAGAGGTTTAGCTTAAGAAATAGATGACAAAACAAATCAAACATCCAGCCTGTAATCAGCACCTTGATGCAAATTCATACTCGCTCACCACCGCAGGGGGAGGTGCTACCTTGCTAGGGGACAGAATTAATGATTGGGGTGGGAAAAGTCTGTGTGGGGAGATTAGCAGGTTTAATTTGGGGCAGTTCAGGAACAGTCTGTACTTTCTCATGTTTAGTGTCCCTTGAGTGACCGGGCCTGTAACAGAGAATATTTTACTCTGTAAGCTTTTCTAAACTTTTTCTCTAGTGACTGCCCTTTCAAGTTTCAGAAGTGCCAACCCTAGTGCTTGACCTTAAACAAGAGCTGTTGTGGAAACATTTTTCATATGGCACCTTTCCTGGGTAGTGTGGTGGTTGAAACAGGGCTAGTCGAAGTGTTTCTGTGTAGCTTCAAACTGTGATCATTAGCCTGAATTTAAGAATAGGAATATTTTTGGCCTAAGTCAAGATAGGGCTTTACTAAAATAAATGCTCAGGGCTTATTTCGAAAGTGATACTGCATCAGGCGAGGAGATGAGAGGTGCTCAGCTCCACAGTACCATCTTCCTGATGGCTGCCGTGGACGCAGCAGGATTTACTGGAAGCTCGAGTTTCACGTCCTCTTCTCTCTCTTTATTTTTTTGAGGGAGGGTCTCATATATCCCTGGCTGACCTTGAACATCCTCTTGCTGCTACCTTCAGAGTGCTGGATTGTGGCCACGAGCCACCGTCCATGTCTCTCATGCCCTCTCTGTAAAGCCCACTAGAAGAAGGTAGCGCTGGCTGAGCTCTAACTGAGCCTGTGTTTAAATTAGCTTCTTGCAGAAAGAGATTCTGCCCTTCCAGTTACTAGGGTAGTTCAGGCAGATCGTTGGGAGCGTGTGCATGTTATAGTCCCTTTAGTCGTGTTAGAAATAAAATTATTTTTACCTGTTTGTATTAAAGTAAGTGCCCCCCTTCCTTGAGCTACTTAGAACAAAGGGAGGGGCCAAAATATGAAAGCTGACCTTTATGTGGTATGACCTTAAAATTAATCCCTCCAGAATTTATACATACAGGATGCATTTCCTTCAAAGAGACATGTTGGGAGGTGTCTGCGTAGACTCTAGAGCTAGTTTCTAAAGTGTTTGTGTTGGGTTGTTTTGAGGCAGAGTCTCACAGTAGCCCAGGTTGACCTGGAGCTCACTGTATAGCCTAGGCTGGCCTTGAACCTACAACACCCTCCTACCTTAGCCTCTGGAGTACTAGGATTAAAGGTGGGTGCCACCACACCAGCCCCAAAATTGCTGCTGTAGATGAACTCCAGATGAATGTGCCACTTTGTGCATCTGGCTTTAGGCCGTTAGGCTTTGCAAGCAAGTGCTTTTAACTGCTGAGCCATCACTCCAACCCCTCCAAATGTCTTAAGAGTGGTAATTTTATTAGAATAAGTATTGTATTTTATTTGAGACAGAGGGAGAAAGAGGCTGATAGAGAGAATGGGTGTGCCAGGGTCTCTAGCCACTGCAAACGAACTCCAGACACATGTGCCATCTGTATCTAGCTTTATGTGGGTACTGGGGAATCGAACTCTGGTCATTCTGCTTTGCAGGCAGATGCCTTTAACCGCTAAGCCACCTTTCTCACTCTCAAATAAATAAAATATTAAAAAAATTTTAGAATAAGTATTTTATTATTATTTCTATATTTTTACATTATTAAATTTACAGTGCTGAGTTTTGAACCTAGGGCCTCACACATGCTCTTCAAGAGTTCTGCCAGAGCCCTGCCGCTGAGCACCCAGCTCTAACTTTTGCTCCCTCCTTGTGGTGGGATCACCAGCTACGTAACTGTATTCACCACAGTTGCCGTCGTATTGCTGAGCAGGGGTTCCTCAGAGTAATTTGCTGCTGTGCTGATTATCAGAGGGATTTTTGCTGTCAGACTGGCGTTAGGAATGCATGACTTGCTAAAACCTCTCAAGATGCCAATTGTAATGTGACATTTCAAGGGGAAAGCTTGTGTAAAGTACTGATCCCTTTTTAGCCATTAGGTGTTTCATTCCAGACTCTCTTCAAACTCAACACCACATTAAAAATATAGGTTGTTGGCCAGCACGTGCCATTCTTCCCCTTGCCACCTTGAAGCAGCGAGCGAGGTCTATCACAGCCCTAAAAATAAATACCATGTTGCCTGTGCATTGCTCAATTTAAAGTCAGGTTCTTCTTAATTAAGAGAGTCTCTTCACTTTAAAGTCAGCCCAGCAATATTTGACTGCTTGTGCTTCTTCCTCTTCCTCTTCTTTCTTCTCTCTTCTTCTTCTAGGATTGGTAGCCAATTAGGTCAAGAGATTGGAAAACTTGATGTGAGCACAATATGGGTATGAACTGTGTCCCCCATTAGCCCCATGGCTGGGCTGTCTGGCTCTCTTGCAGGTGTCCTCTTGGCTTCTGACCACTCCTGGTGTACCACTTCCGAGGCTCTCTGCTCTGCTTGGACTGGGATGACTTGCTCCGTTTGAAGAGATCTCTTCTTTTCTGAAAGGCATGCACGAGAAGCTGAATCTTCCCATGAGCTAGCTCTTGATTAGAGACCTACAGTAGTTGTTAATAGAATTTGTTCATTTTCTTTAGTTTATTGTGTACCAGTGGCAGGAATAATAAGAAAGGGAAATGTACTTTTATTCCTTTCATTCAATTTTTTGCTAAGCTCTTACCATTAAATAGTTCATGCTTTTAGACGTTGGAAATCTTAATAGACTTATCTTTATAAAGTTAAGAGATTTAAATGCTAAGTAACTTGTATTATGAGGAAGGGTCAGATCTGGACATGGAATTAGAATTATTGAGTATCCCTCTTTGGGTTAGCAAATGCTCTTTTCTCACATATGTAAAAAATTCTGAGGAAAGGGTATTCCCTGTGCTTCTGAGGTTATAAACAGCTCTAAGTTCATTTATTTTAAACTTCCCAAACATTATACAAGCAAGCACAGATGATCATGATAGAATATTTGTGCAATATGCAGTCAGATGCTCTACCACTGAGCTATACCCGCCTATTTGTGCAATATGGACGAGCAAAAGCAGGGAAAGAGGCCAGTAACCTTACCAGCTAGGTCCTCTTTGAAATTTGGCATTAGGAATATAAGTTTAAATGGAATAGGACTTTGAAAAAGGATATAAATTGATATTTTTGAAAATTGCTATTTTTCATTGGTAGTGCTTTAAAATGTACTTTGTTTAAAACCAGAAAAATAAACTAGTCTTAGATTACTACTTGATTGGCCAAAGTTATTTGTTTCTTGAGAACTTAGTATATAATGATAGGCAAGTGTACTTTGTTATTACTGAAGTGTATACATATATTTTTTCTCATACTTAAGTATTTTAAGAATCATAGAATATATTGAATACAATCTAATCTTAAATCTGTATCATAATTTAATATTTCTCAATATTATCTTATACATAATTCTTTGCCTTTATCCTCTTTATAATTTGTGGAACAGTAAGTATAGGTACCACATTACACATGTAGATATTATGTTTTAAAAATACACACACACACATACACACACAAACACAGAGAGAAAATTATCTGAAGGGTTATCCACAAAGCTAGGCATACAGGTTATCAAGTTGTATTATAGTAGGAATATCTTTTCTGAGATTTGCTACTTTCCTTATTGGAATTGAACTAATTTTATAGAAGGTTCTGGCTTAGTGAAAAGTTAAGAACAGGGAGCTTCCTGAATTGCAAGTGTAGAGCTCATGGCAGAGCACTTGCATATCTGCCAAGCTTGCACCAGGCCTTGGGTTCTGATTTAGATTTCAAGCAACACAAAAGAGAGTAAGTAACTTCTTCATTTGTGTATATTTAAACAGACCATTGACTTTCAAATGTTGTACTAATGTGTCATATCAAACCTAGAACCAACAGTGTGAGAATTTCTAAACTGATTGTATATGTGGTGCTTTCTTATAAACCTAGCTATCTGAATTTGTGGCCATGTAGGGAAGAAAATGAGTCTCTGTCATGAAAAAAAATAGATGACATGAATGCTGAATGTTTTTGTTTGGATTTCAAAGTAACAAAATGGCTCTTGGAATGACTATTTGATTAAAGATGTTTTAAATTTCATTTAAATTATAAATGGCTTAATACCTGAGTTTCTAGTAAGTGAAAATAACCCTTAATTTGTATTGCCCAGAGATAACCTGTATGCCTAGCTTTGTGGGTATCCCTTCAGATGATTTCTCTCTCTCTCTGTATATATATATTATATATATTATATATACACACACTACATGTGTAATGTGGTAACCATACTGTTCCACAAATTATAAATTATACTTTAATAAAGTTAATCATATATATATATATATTGTGTGTATTTACACTTGAATATTTTCTATTATTTTACTAAAAAGGTTACAAATATTTGCAGCTACCATCCCAAGTTTTTTCTCGTAGATCCATCTCATCTGTCCTATTTCAGACCCAGTTTTATACAATCAGTGCACTGTACTTAATCCGTTTCTTTGTTGATGAACTCTTGCTGATGGCATGTTTTCAACATTTCTATGGGGTAGATATCTAGACTTGGGATTGCTACTTCAAGTTGTATTGCATTTATGCTTTTGATAGTACTGCAAAAGTTTCCTGCACTTGTTGAAATAATTGTCTGTCATTTGCACCCATTATTGGGTTTAAGCTTAAAGTGGAGTAAGAGTGAAAAGGTATCTTGCCTCATCCTACTACACTCAGACCCAACCTTTCTAAGATTAGGAAGCAAAATGGTGAATTGGAAAAGAGAGAAAAATTATCATCTGAGTTTTGAGAATGAATGTGCCTCATTTTGTGGACTAAAAATGAAATTCCATGAAGTTTACGTCTATGAAAAAAATAATGGGAAGATATTTTTGAATTGGTGTGAAGTCTCCATTATAGAATATAACAAAATTGATTAACATCTCTTTTGGTTACAAGAAACAGGGACTTACTATAATCACCTGAGTAATGAGGCATTCTTTATAAAGATAGTTGTTGAAATAGGAACCCAGAAATGCCACTCATAATCCCAGGCACAGCTGAGCATCTAAGCTTTGGAAATTTCAGTGAAAATGAACCCTCGCACACTCTGGAGGTGGTCAAGACCTCAGCAGAAGGAATTTTTGGGTCCTTGCTAGTCTGGATACTCTAACCTCAGCATAAACTACCCAACCAGTGTGTGTTTGCCCTTGTTCCTATCTACCTGCTTCTCTTCCTGCTACAACTGGCTTCCTTGTCCACTCTCTGTACCTTTCCTCTGCAAAGTCAGAATTTTGTCTCATTCAGAACCCCTTAAGACCACCCAACTTTTCTCTTCCTCTTTCCCCTTTAGCCACAACCATGGCTACTAATTGTTGGATGTCTCATCATTTCCCAGTTGGATCCCAGAGAGCAAGAATCTGGTGGTTTGACTGGGATCCCTTCATGGGACCCTGTCTACCCTGAACACAGACATCCTTCTTCCATAAGGGAATAGTATCAGAACCGCCTGCCTGGGCAAAGGACCTCACATAGTCATTCATGTAATAGTCTTCTTAGGTTAGTAACACTACCTACCTATCCAATAACACTGAGGGGAGGAATGGGAAAGGGATAATAAAATGAAAATTATTATTAATAAGCAAAATGTCATCTTGATCTAATGCCACTTTTGGATTAAAAAATTATGAATTTATGATGTGCTTCAAAAGCAGTTCATTTTTTAAAGTTACCAAATACTTGCCTAATCAACCTCCTTTTTTCCATATGGAGGATAAATTTGGAAAATGTATGCTTAATCTTGGTTATATTGTCATAAATTCTAAAATGCTGATACCTGAATCATGAGATATGGTTTTGCTTTTCTTGCTGGACTTAAAGGACTATGTTTATGTAACGACAGTGAGATTCTGTACAATGTACTTGGAACCTGATACTCCTGGAAGAACTTATTTTCCTTTGTCAATAGTTTATCTCAGCACTCTTTCCCCACGGAGATCGGAAGAGAATCTGAACCTCCCAGATTTTATGCTGTGGTCCAGAGTGTCAGGGATGAAAACTTGTTAGCAGCCTTTGGAAGAGTTCGTCTTCTCTTCCAGAAGGTCACTATGAAGTTTTCCCCCTCTCCCCCCCCCCCCATTCTTCCCCTTGATTCCCATTTTGTTTCACTATAAAGCTGTGGCTAGCAGTTTCAGTGTTTCAGTGAGCAATTGAGTTCTTTCTTAACCTTGGTATCTGTGTCCCTTAAGATCTCAAAGGGCAATTTCCTTGTTTTATTTTATTGTATTTTTAGCTGAGAGTCCTTGTTCATAAAATGCTGTCTTAGTTTGGTTTTGGATCACTTGAAATATAATCTGATTTGAGAGGCAGCATTTCAGTTACTGTTGACCAGAAACTTGTTTTCATTATCATTTTGGTTGGGTAAAATTAAAATAACAACAACCTATTTGTAAAGTCCACTAAATGGTCTAATTGCATTTTAGAATATTTTCTTCTATAATTTTTGAATATCTCTTTTTAATCTGCTTAGAAATACCATTTTAGTCCATGAGCAAAATTAAACATTATTACTTTAATTAAAGACATGCAAGGCTATTTATTATTTAGAAGAGAAATCTTGTAAATCATTTTTAGTAAGAACACTGGCAGTTTAAAGCCTTCCTGTTGACAGTCAGGTTTAGCCTACAGGCATGTTAATCTCTATTTGATTGCTTTGGTGTCGAGTCGACCAGCACAAGTGCCTGGTCTAGATACATTTGTAAATGAACTTTCTTTCAGTTACCATTTTGAGAAGAAACACTTTCCCTTCTGTTGTATTACAGATTTGATTTTTGACCTTCCTTCTGGATTTAAATAAAAAAGTTTAAACTTTTTTTTCTTTTGGCTTTATTTTTCCTTTTGTTTCTTCTTTTCTGCTGAAATATCTTATTTGTTAACATTGTGTGTGTGTGTGTGTGTGTGTGTGTGTGTGTGTGTGTGTGTGTGTGTGTAGATCCTCACCAGTTACTATAGTTTTGACAGTGCTTTTAAGAGCATGATGAATGTTTAAAGAATTTCCTGGGCTGGAGAGATGGCTTAGTGGTTAAGGCATTTGCCTGCAATGCAGAAGGAACCGAGTTCAATTCTCCAGGACCCACGTAAAACCAGATGCACAAGGTGGCACATGTATCTGGAGTTCATTTGCAGTGGCTGGAGGCCCTGGTATACCCATTCTCTCTCTGTATGTCTGTCTCTTTCTTTCTCTCTCTTTCTTTCTCTCTCTCTCTCTCTCTCTCTCTCTCTCATACACACACACACACTTACAAATTCAATAAGTAGCTAAAATATTTAAAAAAAGAATTTACTTTTTTCTATTTTAGGATTTAATTTTCACAACACTCTTTCTTGTTTAAAGTGCCAAAAACATGCATGCATATGACAATTTAAAATATTTAACTATATGTCATTTTTGTTTTCTTTATTCATATGCAGGTAAAGCTATACTTTTATAAAGTTATGGATAAAAGCCAATTTTCTCTTGAAGACTGTTATATGACTTATTCTGTTATAAAAGTTATTTAACTCTTAAAGAACTTAGATCACTTACTATCCTGTATTCATTAAGAAAATGTTCAGGGACGTTTAAGGCTTTTAAGAGCAACTCAAGATGACAGGCTTATTCTTTTTTGTTTATTTTAATTGAGGAAGGGTCTTGGTGGGTCTGACTGGTCTTGAACTCAAACTCCCCATCCTATCAGTAGTCTTGCCTCAGCATCTGAACAGCTGACATAATTCTGCCACTTTTAGGAAGCACCCACTGTGGGCCACCCCTTGTGTCTGATGCTCATATTATCCTTTTTTTTTTCCTCTTGAGGTAGGGTCTCACTTTAGCCCAGTCTGACTTGGAACTCACTCTGTATGTAGTCCCAGGCTGGACTTGAACTCATGGTGATCCTCCTACCTCTGTCTCTGTGTGCTGGGATTAAAGGCATGCACCACCATACCCGGCTCACATCACCTTTCTTGATGGCTGCTGTGATCACCCTGACTTTTATGAACTGGGAAATGTAACTGGCATTGAATCCATTGAAGGTCACAGCTGGATCTGACCCCAGTTGTGGTGGAGCTGACCTTTCCAGGGTTGCTACTGTCTCCTCTGCCATTGCTCTCTTTTGCCTTTAAGATTTCCAAACAGCCAGGACAAAGAATGAATTTCTAAAAGAAAGGTCCTTATTTTTAAATGACATTCTGTGGGAGTTAGAGCTGAAACCTGGGGGACCTGGTTCCAACCAGAGTAGCATTATTGATGGCTGTGTCTCTGAGTCAGTTATTCAGCATCCTGATACTTCCTGTGCTTAGTCAGACTCAGGACCATCATTTTGGAGGATACTGGAAGTAAGGTCATGAGCTTATGATATGAAGGATGATAATAATGGTCCTTAGTCCTGAGAAGTAAGTATGTTTCAGTGTGAAAACTTTTCATAGTTAGCTCATTTAATCCTTACGGTAACTCAATGAGGCAAGTGTATTTACTGTGAACTTTACTTCTTTTACATAGAAAGTCCTCAGTCTGAAGACCACTACTATCATTTGCATTTTCCACATTATTGCACCCTTACATCAGTATGATTAATTGTGTCTTTATTGACTAAAGAATCTACTGTCACTGAATAAACAGTAATTCAACTTTATAATACTTTATAAAATATATTTTATAATGCTTTATAAAAATATAATTACTTTATAATACTTGTACTAGTTACTTTTCTCATTGCTGTGAGCAAGTACCCTACACAAAGCAACTTAAGGGAACAAGGGTTTATCTTGGCTTATAGTTCAAGGGGATACAGCCCATCATGGTTGAGGAAGACATGGTAGCAGGAGTGGGAAGCGGCTTATCACATTGAGTCCATAGTCAGGAAGCAGAGTGCTCTCAGATCACTCACTACCTTTTATCCAGTCTTGGACCTCTGCTTGTGGAATAGTGTCACACACATTCAAGGTGTGCTTTCCCACCTCAGTTAACCTAATGTAGAAATTCATAGACATGCCAGATGTTTGTTTCCATGGGGATCCTAAATCTCATCAAGTTAATAAGATTAACCATCACTAAATATATGCACACATAGATACACATACATACAGACATGTATCTATACATACACACATATAAAGCCCAATAGATAAGGATTGTCCATCCAAGCTTTATATTTTAGTGGTTTTTAATGTATTTATCTAATATTTTAGCAAGCTTAATAAACATTTCACAAATAGAAAAATTAGGAATAGTATTTTCATATAGAATTGTCAATATCTCAAAATAATTTTTGTGTATCTTCAAAATAAGCTACTAGATTGGTAGATAGAACCTTTAAGATGCCGTGAGAAGATGAAGAGGCTTCATGTTCTTGATTGCCCCTCTCATCCTTTCTTCTGCCATACACAATACCTACAAGTCCAGTTGATAATTTCATAAACAGAGGTCCTGCCTAAACCAGTGATGCAAACCATATTAATGCTAAAGTGTTGACAGGTGTGAGTGGTGCACATGAATTTCATTATCGAAGGGATTCTCCAACTTAAGCCAAAGAACTCCAAAGGGTTTTGGTTATGTATTTCCCTATTTCAGTATTCTGAAAAAATCAGCCCAAATAGTAGGCTGCTAGAAATTTAAAAGATAGGAAAATAGAAAAGATGCAAACATACCCCTCTGTAAATATGCCTGTTCTCTTGTCAGACAGAAGCAGATACTGGCTGGGTTGGGAAGCTTCTCCCTTAGATGTTTGAGAAAGTGAACCATGCTTCTTAAATCTTGTAAAAAGAGGCTAGGAAAGTGGTATTCTTCAGAAATACCTGAGCACCTGTGGCCTAGCTGACAGACAGAATTTGTTTCCCTGCCTTTACCTGACACAGGTAAATTACCCTCCTTCTATTTATCAGCTTTCTGTGGAGCTCTGATGAATGCTAGGCAAGTCATTACTACACTTGGTGATAGAAAGAACTTCCCTTTGGGTTCTGACCTTGAAAAGCTTAGAAAGTCTGTAGGAGAGAAATAGATAGGGAAATTACATGCCAATGTGGAAATTCCCTAGTGGAGGTGGATAACATTTAGAATTAATCACTTATCTCCATAGCCCTGTCTTTCCTTCACTGTCTATCCCACAGTGACTTTCCTATCCTAAAAGAACAGGTTTCTAATCCAGTTTGCAAAATTCTAGCCACTCACTATGTGTTAACAAAGTTTGTTCCCGGACAGAATTGAAGTGAGAGATAGGACTAAATGTTTTGATAAAACTTGGCAGTTCTGATCATAAAAGAAATTCTGAAATATATTGCTACCCCTGCAAACATGGGCTCAGTGCTCACACTAATAGAATATGTTTAACTGTGCATTGCCTTTTGATATGCATGCATATTCATACTGCTTATCTTGTATGCAAACTGCGGACTCTCTTCCAAGAAGGAAGAGAAATAATGAAAAGATACATTTTTTTGTTTGTTTCCAGTAACTAAATTCATCATTGTTCTCAGAATTCAACGAGTGACCCCAGGATGTGAATTTAATCCACTTGTACCTTTGAACAAAGCTATCCTTCCTGGTTATAGTGGAGTTTTTTTTTTTTTTTAACTTCTCATTGTCCTGTTCACATGGTCACCTGCTTACCTGGACTGAAATCAATAGCTGTTCATTATGATTTAGCAAGGTAAATAATTTTGGTGCAAGAGAAACAGGTCTGGGAAGCAAAAGGAATTATGCTCTTCCTGATTCTGTGTTTAGATCAGCATTAAAGCCAAGTATTTTTACCTTTTATCAGAAAAATATTGTATAAAGTCTCTTATTTTTATAAATTTTTTTTGCAGCGCAAGGGAATTGAACCCAGGGTTTTAGTGAATGCTAGGCAAGTGTATTTCCACAGAGCTGTAACACTGTCCAGGTGGCCCACTTTTAATAAGGTTCCTGTAGTGCAGGTGGTAGAGAGGAAGGTGTACTCTTAATCAGATGTACCCTTAATCACTTCAGTTAGCTACATGGACAATTATGTTATCTTGGTCAATTAAAACAGTTTTTCTTTTTTGGGGGGAACTAAGCACGTTTATACTGGCCCATATTTTTTGGATTTTGAAAAAAAAATTCAGTTGAAATGACTTGCAGTCGACTTGGTTATATATATCTCCTTGACAGGAAAGCGTGGAATTACAAGTAGGAAACCCAGGGCCTTGGACATGTGCTAAGCAAGTGTTGGAACACCTCTAGCCACTAGTCATTAATGCTCCTATCAAGCCAGTGAGGAAAGTGAAGGCCAAAGATAAAAAAAAAAAGGCGAGCGGGGTTTGATGGCTCATGTGTGTTTAATCTCAGAATTTGGGAGACTGAGGTAGTGTAAATTCAAGGCCAGCCTGGGCTAGAACATAAAAGGTAAATAGTTGGGATCAGATTGAATTTGAATTTGAGTTTCTGTCTTCCAACTGTTTGTCTGTCTTTTTGCCTGTCTGTTCGTCCATCCATCCGTCTAGAGGCATTTTTCTATGTTTGCCAGGCTAGTCTAGAACTCACAATCTCAAGTTATCTCCGGCCTCTTCTCAGTGTGTACCATTGTGCTGGGCACTAAGTCCATTCTGAACTTTATTGCTATCCTTCCTAGAATGGGTTCCTGTCTATCCCAGGGGAACTTGAACTAGGTAAACCGGTTACTTATGCACTGCCCAAGTGCTGCTTCTCAGTTTTGTCTTTTACTGCCATGCTAATTGAGACTTCACAACTTCACCCATACTTCCTTGGTACACTTGCCTTAGGACATTAGGAAGGAAGAGAGGTCAAGTTTCTTTAACTTGCTTTTCTGCTTAATCTAGATGATCCTGCCTCCCTCACCTGCTCTTCTGGGAAGAGACAAGTGTCATGCTGCACTCCCAAACCCTTATTTTGCTTCACAAGTTTGCTTTAAAGTTTATTTGCTTAACCTACTGTAGCCTGTACCCCAAAACATTAGGGGAACAGCCCAACACTACTGCCGGCAGCCTTAGGAGTTCCCCTCCCCCTAGGGACTTTCACCCAGGTAAAGCTGGATTCTTAATGATGTCGCAGAAAATAATTTGAGGGAGGGAGATACACACACAGAGGAGAGAGAGAGAGAGAGAGAGAGAGAGAGAGAGAGAGAGAGAGAGAGAGACTGACAGTTATGTGTATAATGCTTCTTGAAAGACGAAGGTATGCCCTGATTAACCCACCATCGATTTAAAATATTGTAAGTCAAAATGAATTCAATATACCTACCTTATCAAACATCACAGCTATACAGTACAGTTTGGTATCCCTTGTGTACCCTTTTGATCACATGATATATTGGAAGCTTTGTCTCCCTGCTGCCTCCTAGCACTGCAGGAAGTTACTGCATCCTGCTAGCCAGAAGGTGAGATCAAAAATGTAGTTTCTGCTGTGTACCTTGGCACCATCAATCAGGAAGCAAAAAGAATTAGCTAAGTAAGTTTAATCATCCTTGGTGAGAGACTCTCAGGGTAGAAAGTATCTGTATATGCCAAAAATTTTTTTTAACTTACTGGGCATTAAAAATATGTTTGGGCCTCTATGGTACTTGAGGAGGGCCCATAAGAGCCGACTCTGCTTGAATATTTTTGTAGTCATCGCCTGAGAGTAACAGTGCGAGTTTGGTATTATTTGTGGTATCTGAGGTTGCTGCCCATCTGAGGGACTATTTGGTTCCTTCTGTGCTAAGTAAATAGTCATTAATGGAAAAGGATAAAAGCATCCCAAATGTTTGACTGCTGCTTATTTCATTTCAAATACCCTTTTCAGGGGCAGTTGCTGATCTTACAAGGTGATATTTAGTCTCCAGACATACCTGATTCTGGGAGGATTTGGCTTTTTCCCTTATATCTTAAACCCCTTCATGATCTGCCTCCAAACTATTTTTTCAAATACTTTTCATTATTCTCCAACAGTACTTTTTTCTGCTTCATAAAAGTGTACAACGACTCCTGACTGCTTTCCTTTGTTGCTCCCCTATCCACTCTCTGGAACACACTCCTATTAGCTGATTTTTGGATAAAGCAAAGCCTCCCCATACAGTGAGGGGTGGGCATGCAGGTCATCACCAAGTGGTGACCTCAGCCTCCTCAGGAGATCAAACCCTGGGATGCTCCAGAGATGTTCTGGCCCTAAGAGGTGGGTGGGATCATCCTGCCTGGTGGAAAAGCCCACAAAGGAATGATGTATTCTTTTGAAGGTGGCTTATAACAACCTTTTCTAGCCAAAAAACTCATATTTCTTTAAGGTTTGCTCAAGCTGAAGATGGCCATTTGCCATTTCTTTAGATGACTCACCTCACTGAAAAAAAGACATTTAGCCCCTTCTCCTAATCCAGGGATTTCTTGCAGGAATTCCATGGAAGTCTTGGAATAGCCAAATACCACTTTTGGTGTTCAGGCATGTGTTTCTGTCAAAAGAAAAATTGGGCTGGCAAGTCATAAATTAGGAAACTATTTTGTGACTTGTGTTTATTACTTAACAAGTGGAATAAACAACAGGCCTCCAACAAAACCTAGTACAACAAAAACAAAAATGTCAGCCAACCCTAGCTGGTAGACAGACCAGTTTGCCATTTGCTTAGAGTATGGCTGCGCCTCCTCAGGGAGGCGATGAGCCTCGCCTGCATTCACCCTCTCATTCATCCACTCTTCACCTGCCTCATCCGGGCACCTTGCCCTTTTCCTCTGTGCGGAGCAAATTGGCCGGGGAAGGGAAAGTCCAGGAGAGAAACTCACAGGAAACCCTGTCCATATCAGGGTCCTGTGCCTCCATGTCACAGGGTTTCTCCTCATTTTGCTGATTTTGTCCACTCTGTGAATGACCCCCTTTGTCAAGCTTATTGGAATGCCCTGTGGGCGGGATGCTATGCAAAAATATGTATTGCATAACTAGCCAGTGTTTAGAGGTGCCAGAGTGCCCTTGGCACTGAGTGGAGCCCCCTCTCTGGCAGGGCCTAGTGAACAGGGGAAGTACATGGAGAGGCTGCTCTGTAAACACCCCTAGCCACAGTCATGACCCCAGCTCTGATAAAAGCTTTATTTTAGGTTTCTAAAATGAAAGCCAGGCTTTACTTAGCCCAGAAGAAAAATATGGTTCCCTGACTGGTTTCTCCCTCTTTCTCGCTTTATCTTTGTGTGTCTCTCTCTTCCTTTCATGTGAGTCTTTCCAGCTGCTGTTTCTTCACAAATATCAAGTTTGCCACCTCAAGGTACTGACATTCATGACTAATTATTGAAAAGGGCAGCCTTTTAGTTTATTTTGATGGAAACACAATCCCAGCGAGCTGTTAGCTACACTGCGCTTGAGCAGGTGGCCCATTAGTGTTCGAGGTTTGGAAACTAGACACAAAGAAGGAGGGTTTTTAATGTGGCCGTTGGAGGAGCTAGGAGTCCAAGGCAAGTTTCATGGACTTATTACTGACGCTGCATGTATCCTCTGAACGAATTCCAGGCCTTTAAACTTAATACCAGCCATCAGGTCAGATGATGGTCATGGGGCTTAGGGAAGGGCCATCTTGGAGCAAAGACTCATATAATGAACTCTTATCCAGCTAACATTGTTTTTCCACCCCTGTGAAATCAAATTAAGTCAACCTCAGCTTGGAGGATGTGGAAATGGTATGTGTGTATGATTGGATTCTTTTGGCATTTAGTAGTGGTAGTGAGGTGTAGGGAAGGCTTGGCTATGAAGGATGTATAAAATATGTAAACATTTCAAATAGAAACAGCATATGGCAAAATAATGAGACAACTGAATCCCATTTCTTTTATTTTAATTAGCAAATCAACAATTTCTTAGCCTTTCAGTCTAGAAGGTTCGAGAATTCTTAGTTCATGGCACGGGATTACCCACAGTGTGGGTAAGGCCCTTGTAGGAGTTACACAAAGATACTTGATTTTGTGACTGTCACTGGCCCTCACTCTCCTTACTCACCTCTTTCCTGTTTAGTCAGCCATGTAAATGTCTACGTGTGTCCTTGAGTCTGTGTAGGTTCTTGTAAAACATGTTTTGCATGCAAATTTCACAATAACATTACCCCTTTCAATGGAACACTTGAGTGGCAGTTAGTACATTCACGTTGTGTAACCATCTCCGTCTAGTTCCAGAATGTGTGCATCAGTGCCCACCCATGCCCATCACTTACTCTCCTTTGTCCGCTCCAACAGTCTGCCAACCACTCTTCTGCTTTCTGTCATTGAAAGACATATTCTAGATATTCCATATAAATGGAATTATGCAGTGTGTGTCACTTTTGTGTATATGTATTTTATAATGGATTTGATTGAGATGTAATTTACACAGATAAAACACTTTTGAATGGGCCTTATGCATCATTGGTTTTGTTTTATTTTGGCATTTTTAAAAATTATCTGCCCCACCCCCACAGACATCATGAGGCAGGTGGAATCATCTCCCATTTTACAAATCAAGATGGAGACTCAGGTGGCAGAGTTTCTGAGTGGACTGGTCCGGACTCCATGTGTTTGTCCCTGATTTCACAATGTCCTCCGTGTCTCCTACGTGTGTGGTTTCAGATCCTGCTTCTCTCCCCGATTTTACCCTCTTTCCCACTTGGACAAGAAGTGGCTACACCATAGTCTGCCATATGTACCACAATTGGACTGTTCCTGAGAGGTGGGTTTTTTGGAAACCCCACTCCTCTCCCTCCTTTTCCCTTCTTCTCATTCCTTCTCTTTCCTTTTACCACATCCCTTCTCTTCCCTGTCCTTCCTCTCTTTTCTTTCTTTCTTGTCATGAATGGTACTGAAAGGTACATTAAGGAATAATGATAATTAAAAAGTAATATATATATATGTATATTCATTGTAAAATATGGCCAAGCATAGAGATAACTTCTTTAGTTTTTTTAACATAGTGTTCCATAATGTTCTTATGTTGTTGATTTCCTTTAAATTTTGTTTTCAGGCCATTGTCTCACTGTAGACCAGGATGACCTGAAAATCACTCTGAAGCCTCAGGCTGGTAGTTCTCTTACTCAGCCTCCTGAGGCCTGGGTCTAAAGGTGTGCACCACCATTTCTGTCTTTTATGTTATTTTTCCTTAATGCATATGTGTTTTGTGTGTATGTAGAGGTCAAAGGATTTTTTTCAGGGCTGCTGTCTGCTTTTTTTTAGACAAGGTCTTCCATTGTCCTAGAGTTCACCATTTATGCTGGCCAGAGAATTCCAGGGAGCCTCCTGTCTTTCCTTCCCAGCACTGGGGTTCTAGACATGCACTACAATCAATGCCCAGTACTTATGTGGGTGCTGGGGATTGAACTTGGCGTCCTCATGCTGGCAAGGCAAACACTTTACTAACTTGGCTATCTTCCCCAGCCTGTGTTCTTATGTACTATTTGGTGTGTGTGTGTGTGTGTGTGTGTGTGTGTGTTTAGGGGATAGTGGTCCTCTAGAGGTAGTCCTCTAGGAGAAAGAATAATTCAAGAAACATAGTTTTATAATAGGAAATTTACAATATATTGTGAACATCTTTTAATAGAATTAACAATGCAGAATATTTACTCAGTGTATAACATTCAACAGGGACTATTTTTAGTGGTTTGATTTATTCTTCAATCACTTCACAGGAATGCTGTGCGGTGTATGTGGTTATGTTAACACATGAGGAGGTTTATGTGTGTTTTAAATCTACAGAATTGTTCTTTGCTCTCTAGGTCTTATATCTTTATACACATATATATTTCATGGCACTGAAGATAAAACTCAGGGTCTTACACTTGTCAGGCACATGTGCACTTTATGAGTTACACCCCAACCCTATTAACTTTACCACTTAGTACTGTATACTGAGGATTGATTTGCCCAGTATACTATCGTTATGTAGACACTTGATCTTGCCATGAATTTTCCTATTTTCTTCCCCCACCCCCATCCCCAGCAACACAGCAGGGTAGACTCCTACACGGATTCTCCTGGACTTGGGGCCAGAGTCTCTGGGAGATGTCTATCAAGGCACAAGAGGAATGGATCATGTGGCATGTACTTAGTTTTGCTGTTGTCAGAGACAGGTTTTTCTTCAGTGTAGGTGTGCTGGACATCCATCTTTTCTTTGATTGCAAAGACATGGGTAAGAGTACTGCCCAGACATCTACACAGCTACACATTACCAAGACTAAGACTGTCTACTAGACCAGGTGGTAGGTGATCGTCAGAAGCCACTTGAGTCTTAACAATCATAGTAAGATATATTAGGAGAATGTATTCTGTGTAATTTATCATTATAATTTGTCTCTAAATTTTTAAAGAAATGCCTGGAAACATGACCTATTCCTAAATTTTATAGTTTTATGCAGCAGCTACTTTTCAGAATGGTGAGTGCACAGGTTAATATAACTCACAGTGCATGGGATGGGTCTGGTTTTTGAATTATGGCTACTTTACCCATGGTTGACCTACAGTTACCACAAAGTAATACTGGTAACCCTGTATCCCTCATATCTATATGGTGCAGAGAGGTTAAGCACTTTCCTATAAGGTGTGGGTCAGGAGAATTGGCCTAGTTTGATGTGGGGGCATGGAGCTGGACAGGGAGGCCAGATTTAGAGGGAAAGTTGAGGTTGGGGAAGAGGTGAGTGTTGTAGTCAAAACCAGCCTCTTTCCCCACCTCTGACCAGTGCTTTCCCAGTTCTCGTTCCTTACCTCCTCTTCAATCCCTCCCTCAACGTCCCTGTGGTGATGACTCCTGCATTTGTACTGTTCTACCTTCGGTCATCTCATGCTGTCATGAAGGAGGGATTGGGAACACTGGAGGAGTTGGTCCTTTTTCTCGTTTCATCTTTGACTTTTACTATCACGATGACTGGTTCAAGATTTTACTGTGGCTTTCATTTTGACTTTCAAAAAATTCTCAACCTCATTTAATTGAGTTACTGGGGGTTGAAAGAGAAATCTGTTTTCTTATATTTTTTTACTGTATTGTATTTTTATTTTAAATAATGGGTTTATTGTGGCATTTTATATATATATATATATATGTCATTGTGCACTGCTCACATTCAGCCCCTTACTAGCTTCCCCTGTGTACCCCTTCCCCCAGTCTCCTTACGCTAGGGAGTAGCTCAGTGCTGTTGTCCTCAGGTGAGGTGGAGGAGGCATTCTCCGGGCAGTTTCAGTAACTTCCTTAGGCAAACACTTCAATTACTGAATGAATTGGTTCATTGGGTGTGTTGACCAATACAAGGCGCCATCCATACAAGCTGCTTCTCTTTCTGTAAAATGAAAGTCTGTGGTCTTCAAGTCAGGGTCAGGCTTCCTTCTTTCATTTCTTCCCAGGTGAGAGAAACTGGCTCCTGATCCTGGCTGAACATTTTTAAGGGTGCCATTCAGATTCCTATTGCATATTACATATATTAAGATGGTTCATTCATTCTCTAGAGCCCAAATACATAATGGTCAGCAAGACATTTGTTGAAGTAACTGTTAAATAGGCCCTCTCCTGCCTGTTTCTACTCCTGTTTTCTTCCCCTTCCCTTTGACTATGGTATTGCTAAGAGTAACACAACCACCTTCTGGTGCCTCTGCATGCACGATTGCACGATGCAGAAGCAGAGGCGTGTACACACAGTTAACCCTGTGGGTTATTCTCTACTCCTGCATGGTGACGAGTAAGTACAGGTTTCCTTTGATGAGCTACTTGAAGACAGAAGAACAAGTGTTATACTACATTAAAAATATTTTATTATTTATTTGCAAGGAGGAGAGAATATATATATGTATATATATATATGTATGTATATATATATGAATGAGTGGTTGTACTAGGGCCCCTTTCCACTGCAAGTGAACTCCAGAAGCATGTGCCACTTTGTGAATCTGGCTTTACATGGGTACTGGGGAATCGAACCCAGGCCATCAGGCTTTGCAAGCAGGTGCCTTAAGCTACTGAGTCATCTTTCCAGTCCCATACTGCTTTACTACTCAAAACTAAGTAAAACTTAACAATGAGTCTGTTGGAAGGCAGATACATAGTCACATCTTTTGGTTTCATAGGTAGCTGCTGTTCCAAGGAGCTACACCCCAGCCCCGGTCACATCTTTACTCACTAGATCAAGCTACTGGTCTAGAGGTTAAAGTTCACACTGCATGGTTGAGAAGGCAGAACCTCCACCTTATATTATTGTTCCCAGGGTTGGTGATCTCTGTAAATTCAAACACAAATGACTCTTGTAAATAGGTGCTCTTGTGTGGTAAGTTCATGATGGATGTATGCTGTCCAATAAATAATTAATGCTGTTTCCTCTTGACTCATATACTTGAAATGAAGGAGTCACTCTAATTGCAGCATATACTTGTATTGAATAGGGAAGTTGGGTAATCCTGCCATATTTAGTAACACTAGGGATGAGGTAGGTGGGGCAGGAGAGATAACAGTCATGCTTTGCCTCTTCGTGAATTTAAGTTAAAACACATATGTAGTTATGATACTTGATACTTGTTACTTGATAACTTGAGTTACTTGATACTTGAGTTACTTGATAATTGGATTTTTATATTTTGTTTTCAGCTTGAAATATTGAAGGTGCAAGATTTTTAAGTCACAGAGAGTAAGAAAAGTTGCAGATTGTTTAGTATGATTACAAGAATAAAGAAAAACGAGTTAATTAAATATACTTGTTTTTTTAACTGTATAATGCCTGTTTACAGTTAAAACTTTGAGGATGTTTTTGCCTTCTTCCTGAGAAAGACAAGTAGAGGAATAATTACATCACATAACATTTTGTGTAATTCTCTCTCAGATACAAAGAAAACCTTCTCTGGTGTTCCCACAGAAAACAAAAAGGAGATTAAAGATTTTCCGAAGTTCAGATTTCCGATCCATTATTCAGACTGTGACAGTTTGTTTAACTGGTACACAAACACTGGGGATGGGTGTCTTCCTTTGTAAGCTTGTATGGTCCGGATCTGGTCATGGAATTTGTGACACCTCTAAGGTAGAAAGTTTATGAAACCACAGCATGCATTTTCTGAGCCCCTTTCCAGAAGGGTTGGAAAAAAAATGTTGTAAGTGACCTTTGAGGCAAACTTTTGATATTTGCATTATAATCCTGTGGGCTTAAGCTTTTAATTTTTAAAATCACTGGTGATATTTGTGAAGAGTTTCAGTTTCCAGTTTGTTTTGGGTAGTGGCAGTTGGACCCTTTACAAAAACGTAAGCAGATGTGTCTGCCTCTTATATCTCCTAGATGCTTTCAGTTTTGGCAGATCCTTTTGTAGCCTGGGTGGGAATTGAGATTCTTCCAATTTCATTCGCTTCTTAGCACAAGAGGAAGGTTTTCAAGATAAACACCCAAGTTGACGTTCAGCTTCATAATTAATTTTTTTATCCTCAAAAATACTTTTCTGGTTGTTTGTATTTTCCATCATTCCTTTCAAAGTCTAACTTGTTAAAATTCATTTGACTTTCGCTTAGGCCTTTGATCACCATCAGTAGAGATACACAGCTTCAGTGTATTCATTTCTCATAGGCCTGAGGATGCAAAGGAGATGAGCAGAACCCATGATGAAAATTGCAGGTAGTCCTCTGTGGATTTTGGGCAAGCTAATAGCAGAGCCCGGTCTCCAGCCCCTTGGATTTCTGTGGAGGAAGGAGGAGAATGTGATGTTAGCTGGGATGTGGGGTGTCCACTAAACCTGTTACACTGGTCAGGTGAGGCTGGGCTGTGGTGTCCCAGGACTTAACCCAGTGCAAGGTTCTCTTGTTCTCAAAGTCCCCCTTGAGTCCTGGAGGTGTCCTGTCAGCCGTCCTTCCTGCCGCAACTTAGGCTGCTTGGGATCTGTTGACATTGTCATCTGCCTGCTCCATGGGCAGTTTCCATGATGGGGCTTCTGTGTCTAGCTTCCTTCGCAGCATGGCTTCGTGCTGACCTAGGACCACGTAAGGAAAACTGCAGCTGCTGTCAGAAAAGGCAGGAAGGTTCTGTTGCTTGGTTCTGCCATTGTACTTGAACTGTTTTATTAACCTTGCATACCTCCGCAGTGCCCGTGCTCAAGGTCATTTTAGGGTAGTTCAGTCCTGTCAGTCTAACAGAGCTAAGTGGTGAGCTGGTTAAATGCTTTTTTGTTTGTTTTTAATGTCAGTGGGATCAGGAGAGAGTTTGTGTTTTCTTATGCATATGAAATGTTAGGAGGACAGTCTGTGTATTGTCTGTTTAAAAGTTGCTCTTACTTGACCTTCACGTTGAAATGTGTGACTGTAGTTCTGTCACGATTCCCAGAACACATACAGACTCAGAGAAGAAACCTGCGGGAGCGGACACTTGGGCTGGTTTCTGTAGGTGTTTTCTGATGCCCTTCTCACCACTCTGCTTCCTGTTTGCTCTTCCTTGACCTCTGCTTGTCAGGGCTTAGACACTTGTCACTAGGGTCACATTCCTAGGAGCGGCTGTTTGATGATGGTTAAGTCTGCCAGCCTGTACCCCTACCTGGAACATAGGCCCAATAGTCCAGCTTAAGTACCTTTATCTGAAGTGCGTGGGAACAGAGTTCTTTCAGATTTAGAAGCTTTTTGGATTTTTAAATATTTGCATATAGTTTCCCAACTGAGCATACTTAATCTGGAAATCCTATTGGGGTTTAGTAGTTTCTTAGGAAGTGGTATAAAACCACTATGTGCAGTAGCGATTACATTTTTGTTTGTTTGTTTGTTTTGTTTTGTGAGGTAGGGTCTGGCTCTAGCCCAGGCTGACCAGGAATTCACTACATAGTCTCAGGGTGGCCTTGAACCCTGCCTCCCTAGTGCTGGGGTTAAAGGCATGCGCCATCACTCCTGCGATTACATTTTAGTTGCTCAATAATTGTTGTCTATAATAGTACCATTGCCATGATCTTTTTAAGGTTTATCTCAGTAATTCTTTTATGATGTATTTGTCCCCGTCCCCACCTTTATGGTACTAGGGATCAAGCCTGGGGTCTTGTACACACTAGGCACATACTAGCTCAGGTTCCCTGGATAGAGGAAGGGGAGACTCTTGTTCTCTTTGGTAAAGTCCTTATTTCTGCTGTGAAAAGATTTTCTGCCAGTTTCCTTGGTCCTCTCATTGGGATGACAAGTTCTTCCCTTTGGTGCAGCTATGGTTGGTGAGGGCAGAAGGCAGTATGGGGCAACCTTGGGGCATGCACAAAGTACATTTTGCTTATGTCACTCCAATGGCTGTTTGCTTTTAACTTTTTATTGATGGCTTCCATAATTATAGACATTAAACTATTATGACTTCCTTCCTGCCCTCCCTCGTATCTCTTTCCCCTCTCAATTAGTCTCTATTTTGTTTTGGTGTTATCATCTTTTTCCCCCATTATGTGTTGGTATTCTCAGGCACCCAGTGGCTGTGTTTAAAGTTGCCTTTAGGTGTCTCCTTCCAGGGCTGAGGCCTGGTGTGGCGACGGGCCTTGCTTTGTGTACAGTTCCCAGCACAGCACCTGTGTGGTGCCCATTGACAAGTCGACTCTCCCTCTTAAGCCCTCAGAAGCCGTGCTTGCTCCACTCAAAAAGCATCTGGTACCTTTCACAGGCCTTTAGGGAACACACATCCGGCCGGTCTTCAATCCTTACAACCTTTTATTGCTTAAGGTGGTGGAGGCCCTCAGGAAGCAGTGGGCACTGGCTTTTTCTCCTTTTCTCCCATGTTGCACACTCCTGGGTGTTCACTCTCAGGGTCACAATGGCGCCATGTCAGCCATAGTGAGCCTCAGCTCTGAACTGATGACTGCTCTCTGTGTTCTTCCTCATAAAGTAAGCTTTGGACAAAGAGCCTTCCTAGGAGCTGAGGCCCCACAAGGCCACGCACACTGTCCTTGGCCTTTTGGCCTCATCTTTTTCTGTTCTTTTTCTGAGGCCAGGAGATTTTTGTTCATCTCAGACAGATATCCACTGTTTGAATCATCCATGTTTCTGGATTTTTCCCTTAGACCATTTTGGTCCTCAGTGACTGAGCCAACATGACCTCGGCTTGCAGGAAGTTACATCTGGTTACTGCCCTATCTTATCTCTCTTTCAGACAGAACTCTAATTCTGAGTGCGGTCTCGGTTTTGTCGGGCACAACATGGAGTTACCACACTCTAGGTGGGTGGAGCATGTGCACTGCATGGGGTTATGTCTGCATTCGGGGTCAGCAGCATTTAGGAGTAGGACTTCGTGTTCTAATGTCCCATACCTGTGCTTTCTGCTGGGTAGTTGAATGTTGGGAAATATGCAAAAATAGTTTGAGTTTGATGATGGGTTGTCTAACTTTACTGCAAAGAGGGGTCTCTTCAGAGCTTGGTAAAAATGTAGGTGGCCAGGCTCTGTCTCCAGAGAGTCGAGTTAGGAAGTTTGGCTCAGCCTGCAAATGGACCTTTTCCCCAGAAAGCTCTGTAGTTTTGATGCAGGTGGTCTACAACTACCATGGATGGAGCAGAACGCTTGGGTTTCTGGCTTGCAGGCTGGGGAGGGAGGTCACCACTTGCTCAGGAGGCCTCATCTCCTGCTAGTTGCTTTGATGGAATAATCTCTTAAAGCCGTTGCAGGAAGGACAAAACTCTTCTTTGTCTTTGCTTTCAATGACAACTAGAGATAACTTTTTATTGGGTGGTTTCTTTGAACATTGTTTTCACTTGATGTCTAAGAAGTCTTTTGGGAACTGACTCAGGAAGCCCATGTAGAAAAACGTCCTTGTTCATTGGCTGATGGCCTAAGGATTTGGGGTGAGGAAGGGGACAGGTTGCAGGGAAGTGATGTTCCTCCTCAGGAGGGCTTAGAAGGCTCTGGGAGTGAAACGTGAAACCTGGGCAGGATTTAGGAATGCAATGAAAATGACTGTCTTCCACAGACTTGTAAATCATTTGTGTCTAGTTTACTCCTCTTTCACTGAATTATGCCTGATCTAAAGTATTGATGGCAGTAGCATTTGATGAAATTTCTTTTTGCTCTTGTGGTTTAAGGGGTGTAAGCCTGACTCTCTGAGTGGACCCTGCTGACTAGAGCTTGCTAACTCTGAAATGAGGGTTTGTAATTTCCTGACATACGGACAAAATAAACTGCCCAGGCTGGCCATAAATATACATCAGTGCTCCTCTGTGCTAGAGCTCCAGGCTTGTGTCTGTTCTCAGAGGCCTCTTTCTGAGGGTTGGTTCCACATACACTTTTCTGTCAGACGTTGCGCCTCACTGCCAGCTAAGGCTTGGACTCAGCCGTGTGCTCTGGGAGTCCAAAATATTTGAAGAGGAAATCTTGGAAAGAATTTTCTTCATTTATTTAATAAATGAAAGCGTGAGGTAGAAATTTAAAGTCAACTGGGAAGTATAATTGGAAAATGTCAACCAGGAAAACCTGCCTTTAAAGGTTTTAACTCCTTTTTGAATATCCTCTTTCCCCTAAGAATTCCAGTTGAAGTCCCGTGGGTTAAGTTTAATGAGTTTTAAGCTGTGAATGTGAATCTTCAAGAAAAAGCGTAAGGCAGACAAGGCCATGATATTCTGGGCTGGTAGTTTTTTCCACACTCCCATTAGAGACGTCTAAATTAGTCTCAGTTTATTGGAGTAAATAGGAGATCGTTCTGTTCTGAGTTAATATTGTATTTAGGGCCCCTAGCCCACGGCATGTCCATATTCCTGCTCATTTTATAATAATATAGTAAAGAAAAACCATATAATTAGTCTTTAACAGGGGTAAAGAAGGTAAATGCTTAATGTTTAAATCTTAGTGAAAAAGAAAGAATTTGCTTAACTGAATCGGTTCTTTACTGCAGTTTTAACTCATGTATCCTTTAGAAATATTTGTTTTAGGGGTGAGAGTCAGTTAAGAATTATGGACTTCAAAAATCAGATGTATGTTTTTCATAACATTTTAAAGTGTGTTTATCTCTAAGGCTGATGGCATGACCCAATATATCCCTCACATTTCTTCCTACTTCTTAGATATTTTGATATGTAGTGTTTGGTGCACATATTTACTTATTTTTGCCCTGTGGATTGAACCCAGGGTTTGGTATAGTCTAGGCATGTCATTAAGCTGTACCTACCTCCCCTGATACATAGATATTTTGCATGAGAATGTTAAAGGTAAGTGAAGGTGAATGGAAAACGAAACTTTTTTGTTGTTTCTATTTGGTCATTGTGTCTCTTGTTAGAAGATGTAAGGGCCTGTAATCCAGGTCAGATGCTATCATGAAATCTAATAGGACATTCATATACTTTTACAGCCCAAACATTTCCAAGGCCCTGATGACAGCTTAATTATATTTGATATGGCAGACTACCAGCTGTCCGAAGAGTTTTGGATGTCCTTTTGAGTTCTTTGTTCCATATAAGCCCTGCCAGAAGACGTGAAAATCTGCTTGGACTTAGGTGTAAAGTACAAGGTTACCCTTTCCTTTTACAAGAACTCCTTCATGTGGCATTTCTCACCAGTGGCTTTGAAATATGAAACAGTTTTGCTAAGCTGAACATTTGACTCATTTTTCCAGGGTGGAGTTTAGGTCCTCTCATGATAGCATCTGACCCGTGGATAGCTACCTGGCTCTCCTTCAGATATTCTTCAGAGACAGCTGGACTCGCAGGGTCCGATTCGCAAAGAAACGCATGGGAGAGGTGACATGGTGTCTTTCAGTCTGGGAAGTCTTCACGGGAAGGCTGCTGCTGATCTCCTTTCAAAGCTAAGAACAGACTGTAAAGGTGTCAATTTCATAATATCTCCCAAGGTGTGTATTAGGAGATTAGGAGATGCAACATTTCTATGTGAACATTCCCCAAAGCCAGAGCCTCCAGCTATTTGTATTTTCTAAAATACAGTGCCATAGGGAAGGAGCTACAGGACAGCTGGAAAACTGGCTCCTGGCACGAACAGTTACAGAGATGTGCACCGTGGAGCTGAGGAGCCTTACGAATACACAGTGTGGTCAGGACTCTGCCCATGACACTTGTCTGTGTGCTAAGGACAGAGAACTAGCTCAGTGTAGAACTCTCCTTATGACATTCAGAGAGTTGTCTTAAAACTTTTCCCAGGGATTCTTGCTGAAGGTGGAGTGACAGTACTGGAAAAAGTGGTGTCCTATTTTAAGTTTCTGCTCAATCCTCCCATGGAGCCAGCAGGACAGGCTCTAGGATGGAGGCCCACCTGGTTTCCTATGTGGGCTTTATGTCTTATTATAGTCTCCTGGATAAACACTCTTTAAATAAAGTTGACTTCATTTTACTCACTTGTTTTGGCAAGTCATTGACAGACAAATGATTATATAAGTAATTTAGTGAATTTAGTGAATTACCAAGTGCACATTTTAGCTTTTATTTGCAGCAAAGGTGAGTTACACCTTTTGCAATGTTATGCAACATTGTGATAAAGGGCGATTCAAGGATTAACTGCAATAGGCCGGTTCAGTATCATGTTGGGATGTTGCACCCCAGTTAAAGTAATTATGAGCACGTATTCTGTACGTGGAAGATGTGATCTAACAATGAAAACAGTGGGATAGCAGAACACAAAGCAATAAGCATTGGGTTATATATGTGAGCAGGTATAAGTTGTATGAGTAAGTATAGGAACATGATAAGCACCTGCGTTGTGCTTGGTCATGGGATTCTAAAGTAGGCTGTCATCATTGTTTACTATGGTTTCATTTTAGGGAAGGAAGGAAGAATGTTTCCATTCACTAATTATTTCCTTTAAGCCTCAGAGAGAGTTGGGTAGAAAATATAATTGTTAAATATTTATACTTCTTCATTTGGTTTTCCAAACATTTTTTTATAGGAGGGCAGTGCACATCACTCTACACTTGTAAGAGGTGGTGGGACACTCCCCCCCCCCTGAAATATCTCATCAGTGAGTAGAAGGAAGCCCATTCTCTGCTTTCTTCTCCTAGTGCTTGGAAGGTGGTGGCTAACTGGTTTTCAGAATCCTTTTTAGAACTCTCTTCTTTGTACTTGATAGTGGAAGTTGATCAAGCATTGTATGGCAGTCCTTAAACATTGTCATTTTGAGTAAGCTGATCACATTTTGCTCAGTCAGCATTGGTGGAGTTTGGGGAAGGATGGAGAGAGAGTCACGGGTATTTATATAAAATATAGTGATGATTGTAAGGGAGGTGATTTGCCTATATTGCTGTAGTCCCCAAATGCTTTCTTCCTACAATTATCTTCCAACCCATCAGCAAGTGACTCTATATCCAAACACTAGCCCCAGTCCAAACATATTTCTCCTCTACTGGGCTACCTGGATTCATGCCATCATCAACACCTGTAAACTCCTTAACCAATTGTGCTACAGTGTTTACCTCATGTACAGCCTTACCTCCACAGGAAGCCAAGAATGATCTTTTACACTGCCCCAGAGCACTCTCTTTGTTCACTTGTCTCGTTCTATGTGGTGAGTCTCCTGTCCACCTGCCCAGCTGTCTTTGTCTTCCTGTCTTCTTGATCAGTAAGCTCCAGACATATCACCCTGGTATCTGTCCTTGAGGCTTCCAAGCTCATTTCTGCCACAGGCCCTGAATACATGCTCCTCTCTTCTTGAAATACTCTGCCCACAGACCTTTGCATGGTGACTCCTTGTCACCTCAGACCACCAACCTGGGACAGCTTGTTTGACTGTTGTACCTCAAGTACTGTCCCCTCCAATTTTATGTTTGTTATAGCATTTACTACAATCTGTAATGATCTTACTCAGATTGTTTGAAATCCACATCCCCTCTTACATTAAAATGCAACTAGCAAATAATTTTGCTCTGTGTTTCCTCTCCAGCAACTTAAGTAGTGAATACTAGATATCCCGTAAAAATCTGTTGAATGAATAAAAAAGACCATATTCTCTGTCATTCTGAGTTTGTGAGATGTAAATTGAAGTTCTTTCCAGCTCTAAGATGCGACTAGTCTTTGTGCGCAGTGTTGTATTATTATTACACATAGCCAGAAGACCATGTGTTTTTGAGCACTTCTCCCCTCACCCACTCTTGGGAGGATCTGTTACCTATGTCCATATGTTTATGTCGGTGCCTGTTGTCATTAGCTGGGACTGATCTCTAGCCATGTTGAGACTCATGCTGTCCTAGAACACAGTGGATGGCTGCCAGCCTGAGATACAGCCTGCATCTGGGGACCTGGGTCTTGTGCTTTACAAAAGTAGTTTCCATTAGAAACAGACACCCAATGTTTAATATTTCCTCTGACTCTACCAATACCAGGTCATCTATATACAGTGACTTTAGACATAATAAATGTTGTTGTTATGAAATTTATTTGATGTGAGTATGATTGGGGGTCTTCACATATGTTGAATAAAAGTAAATACAATGATTTAGCTGTTCAACTTTGTTTACTATATAGCCTTAGCTCTTCCTACTATTTGGAGTCTCATGTTTTCTGGTTTAATAAGATAAATTTCCAAAGTACTGAAGCCTGACTTATTTGCTGGGAATAATTCAGAAGTCTACTATACCTTGTCCACTAAGGCAGGAAGTCGAATTTTCCTTCTATTTATAGTGAGTTTCTAAAAATGTACTTGAAAATCAAAATCAAATACTAATTGTATATAGGATGTGTGGAGTCAGTGTTGAATTGTCAGTTTTGAAAAGCTGAATGCACATAAAATCCTTAAGTATGGTTTCTTGGTGGAGGATTTATTTGCCCCTTCTGGATACTTGTAAGTAGAGACCCATGCTACCCCCCTCCCCCAACAAGGCTCCTGCTTTACCCTCCTTCCCTGGGTGGCCATAGGAGCCTGGATGTTGTTTAGAAAGTCTCCAGGCTCTCTGCTCTCTTGTTGGGAGGTAGGTGACAGGAACCTTTGGGTTTGGTTTAGGAAAATTCTGTCCCTATTCTCTATCAACTCAACCCGTGGTCCATGGGCCAGCAGCCTTGGGTCACCTAGGAATGTGTAAAAAGGCAGAGCTTACACATACCAGACCTCCTAGATCAGTGACATTTCCCTGTCGTTTCATAGATGGTAACATAGGGACGGATAGCACATTGCTTCCCTCAGGTATATCTGGTGCTTGGGGTACTTCGGTCTTCTCCTTCCTGCTCAGTGATGTTCTCAGGTCTCCAAAGTTGTCTTGACACTGCTGTCAACTACAGGGGACATTTGCTTTCCTGTAATTAGCATCCTTTCCCCTGTGGCTCCTGTGTTCTGCTGTCATCTTGACTATATCATCTTGTTCCTGCTTCTGGGGGAGAGTGTCAAGTGGGGTGGGGGAGGGGGGACTTCTACCAAGTGAGGTTGACCTGACTTCCTGCTCTGTGGTTGTAACTTGGGGGAGAAACTCAAGTTGCCAGGGGAGACCAGATAAGCAGGAGTTCAGTTATGAGGGCAATGAAATCAGAAATCAGGTGCAGAGGTAAGGAGGGGCGGATTTAGCATGAATGGGCTTTGTTCTTTTTCTTTTTTCTTAATCTCTGTCCTTGAGCTGGGAGAAATTGTTTAGTTCCTTGCTGCTTCACAGATGAGGTAGCCATGCATGCTTAGTTATTGGAGAATTGTGGCTAATTGTATCTTGAACAATGAATCATTTCTGTGCAAAAATTTGTGTTTAACAGTCATGTCTCATGATGATTGCTGTTTGGGCTGCCCACCAGGCGTGGGATTCGCAGAGGGAACATTAGCAAGAAGCTGGCGGGAATTGGGCCTCAGCGGGAGCAGAGGTGATCAGACTGAGGACACAGAAAGGCATGCTCTCAAGAGGCTGAAGTGGACCCAAGTCTCACCCCTGTATACTTCTTATTGGCCATCTAGAAGTTAAGACCAAGGGTTGGGAATCAGGCTGCTTAAAGCTATATGACTTTAGGCAAACTACCTTCATTTCTCAATTATAAAAAAGAAAGCAAATGATTGGAGTTATCTACCTCCTTGGAAGGCTCTCAGTGTATGCAAGGGTAATGATATAAAAATCTATGTCTGGCACATACTTGTTTAACAATGTCTCTAGACTGTTAATATTACAAAAAAACATGACTATCTCAGACACTTGGAGGAGGGCTATAGCTATGCTAACAACCTTTGACAGAGAGCCCCCAAGGTTGTACATTGTCCACAGAGGCTAGAAACCAAACCCATATTTAGCCTATAAGTTCTAATACACTTAGCTGAAAAATAGGAGCCTTTCTCCCACCTGAGTATCACCCATCTGTCAGGCCTTGCACCCCCAAAGTAGAATCAGATGACGCATACCTTTTTCTTTCTTTTTTTAAAAATACATATTTTTATTTGTAAGCAGTGAGAGAGAACTGCAGGCGCAAGAGCCACTTTGTACATCTGGCTTTAAGCGGGTACTGGGAAATCCAACTTGGGTGTGCAGACATTGCAAGCAAGCACTGAGCCATCTTCCCAGCCCAGCTTTTATGTTTTAATGCAAATCCAACAGGCATGTAGAGGATTCTCTTTTTCAATGAGATCCCTTCCCATCTCCAGGTTGCTTAAGGCTGGAGCAGAAAGGAGCCAGAGGCCACACCACGCCATGCACATTCCAACAGAGACACTTGTGCCTTTTGGCTTTGGCCAGTGGGTGTATTTGTTTATCTGTGTGAATAGTAATGGACATTCCTTTGTGGAATGTTGGCTTCCATTTGGCCAATTTAATCAGTAAAACCAGTGGGATTTGCTGGAAGAAGTTGGACCCCCTCAGAGCAGAACAGTAAGCTTTTCAGTTCTGCTCAACCATGGAACCCTGCATGTCTAAGGGGTACAGATTTCAAAGTTACCCTTTGCTGAATAAGAATTAAATGATGTCTGTTGAAATGTGTGCATTCTGTAGCCCAGGTAGTGATGTCTGCCCCAGGATGGATCAGGCTGTTGTAGCCCCCTGCTTGTCCTCTCTTAGGGGTTTTACTTGGCCTCTGTATACTCAAGTAGAATCATAGGAAGGCCTGGTTTCTGCTAACCCATCATGTTTTATGTGGTTTCTGAGCAGGAGCCAGTGATTGCAATGATTGATTTTTAAGATGTGGCGTTCCAAGCCCGTTCTGGTGGAACCAGGCTTATCAGAATAAGTTGTGCTGTGATACTGACCCCAGAACACTTGTGCTGCAAATGAGAAATGCCCTTAGGCTAGGTGCTTGCAGTTAGCACCCCACCTTCCACAGTTAAAGGAGCCATCCAGAGATAGCATGGCCACTGGAAGTATGCCACCTTCTTGTTTGATGGGCACATAGCCTGGCATCCCCGATGCAACACAGTTCTTCTTCCTTACGCAGGTGTGGCCTTCCCAGCGGTGGGTGGGTCTATACTTCATTCACTAAGAGAACACTTACTAAGGGCCTCCTTTGTTTCAGGCAGCGGCTGAAGGGGACCACAAGGATGTAAGTGCTAGGGTGAGGCTCCCTGGGAACCTGAGGAATTGGCTGACTGATAATAGTTGTTCAAGAAGGCAATGGACATCTGAAGTGGTTCACAGCTAGTCCCTGAAGTACGTTTCCCCACTCCTACTTACCAAAACAAGCCTAATTACTATTCACTGAGCGAGCGATAGTGAATTTTAAAAAAAATATTTTACTTATTCATTTTCAAGCAGAGATAGATAGATAGATAGATAGATAGATAGATAGATAGAGCGAGCACACACCACGGCCACCACCTTGTGGATCTATGGGTACTGGGGAATTGAACCCAGGGCCTTAGGTACTAGAGGCAAGTGACTTAACCGCTGAGCCATCTCTCCAGCCCGAGATAGTGAATTTTATTCTAAGTATTTGTATAAACTTTGGGATTAAAATTCTAGAAAACAGTTTTAGCTTTGAGGGGCTAGATGCTAAGTGCTTCCCATTAATTGTTCCATGTATTTTCTGATGTGAAGGGTTGGATGGGAACCTCATACATGCTAGGCAAGCCCTCTGCCACTGAGCGTTCAATGCAGTTTTAATTGTCAAGTAATCATTCTTAGTGATTTTATCTACTGTGTATCATTGAGAAAAAAATGTCTAGGAATAAATCTCAATATTAATCTCATTGAGCCTGCTGGAAGTTAGAGTGTGCTATTTAACAGAGCCATGGCACATACTTAGTACTTGAATCTCATGCCTAGTTGTTACCTGAAGCCTCTAGTGATAATGGTTATTATTGAAAGCTGCCAGATTGTTACTGATTTTCTTTATGATAGTGACCCCCAAACTCTATGCCTTCTATGTATTTAATGCATATAGTTTATGGTTCCTTTTCTACAGTGTCTGGATTAGGTCCAAGGTGAGTTTATTTACATACAGTCTAGTTTAATTCTACACCCCAGTTTCCTGCTATCTCTCTTAAAATCAGAGCCTGGCGCTACTTTTTGTTTTTCTATGATATTATCAGATGGTCCTTGATGAGTTTCATATAAAGGCTGCTTTTCTTGGTGAGGTCTCTGACATCTAAATGGTTTACCAAGCTGGCTTGCCCAGCAAAGGTCAGAGGTGACATTTTGCTGAGTGACTGTTTCTTCACCTGACCCTGTTTTTCTTTCTTTTTCCATTCTGTTCTCTTTCTTTCTTTCTTTCTCTCTCCTCCTTCTTCCTTCCCTCCCTCCCTCTCTTCCTTCTTTTCTTTCTCTTTCTCTCTCTGTCTCTATCTCTATCTCTCTCTCTTTTGAGGTAATGTCTCACTCTAGCCCAGGCTTCCCTGAAACTCACTCTGCAGCTCCAGGTTATGTGTGCTTCTTGCAAAAGTATGGCTTTGAAGGAAGCTTTTTATATATTTCTTTTTAACAACAACAAAAAAATGATCTGCCACGTGATCCAGCTATCCAATCTAAGATATTTACTTGAAGGATCCTCCTACCTCCACCTCTGCAGTGCTGGGATTAAAGGCATGTGCCACCGTGCCCGGCTCCATTATGTTTTCCTTCTAAATCTGCTCTAACTGCTGGAGAAGGAGGCTCTAACACAACTCATTCATTCTTTTGACAAGTCAGAAAGGCATGGCTCAGCTACCTTAGCTGTGACACATACCAAGTCACTCAGCAGGGTCATTGGTTCGTGGCTAACTTGATTTTGATCAGCTGGACTCCTTGTAGCCACTTGGTTTTGTACTGTTTGTAGACAGACCACTGGTGGTATCTGTTTTCTAAATGAGTGTGCAGTTATTCATGAGAGACTTTATATGTGTTCCTCTCACACAGGGAGTGAAGAAGAAGGCAGAGGCATAGCTCTGATGAGGTTTCCTCTCTGTGGGAAGTGGAGGTGGAGGACAGTATCTAGTAAACAAGTTTAGGCCAGTGCCCTGAAATATCCAGATTTTGTTGAATCATTTTCAGTGTGATCATTTTTATTGGCATATATTCAACGAATATGGTACTCGGTTTTATAAAGCTATTGTCATACATGGTGTTTGTCTTTCTGACCTTGATTTAATTCAGTTAATATAGTAATTTCCAGTTATATCCATTTTTTGCAAATGACATAACTTTCTTCTTTGTGTGTGAATAAAATTTCATTTGCATATATATACCACATTTTCTTTCTCTGTCTTCTGTGATTGGACAAGTGAATTGATTCTGTAACTTAGCTATTGTGAATAATGCTGTAATAAACATTGATGTTGAAGGATCTCTGAGATTTGCTAGAGTCCTTCAAGTAAATATCTTACATTGGGATAGCTGGATCACATGCTAGATCTTCTTGTTGTTAAAACAAAATAAAAAGAAAGCTTCTTTCAAAGCCATACTTTTGCAGGAAGCACACATAACCTCTGAGCCGTCTCTCCAGCTGTTAGCTAGCTTTGTTCATTACTTCTCTAAATGACTGTTACTCTGACTAGGGTGAGATGGAATCTCAAAGTAGTTTTATTTTTATTTTTTGGTGTGTTCAGGTGTGTAAGTGCAGGCATGCTTTTGCCCCTGTGCACATAGAGATCAGAGGACAACTTTTGGGTGTTGGTCCTTGCGTTCCACTTTGAGCTGTTGTTCACAGCTGCTTTTTCTGCCATCCTAGCTGGTCCCTGTGTTCTGGCTGATTCTTTTCTCTGCATCCTTTCTTGCCAATAGATGTGGCTGAGATTACAAACGCCTGCCATAAGATCCGGACTGTTACATGGTCCCGAGGTTCTGAACTTGGGTACTTACGCTTGTGTGGTAAATGCTTTTCCACTGAGCCATTATCCCAGACCTTCAATGTAGTTTCAGTTTGCATTTTTCTGATGGTCAGTGATGTTGAACTTTTTCTTTTCATTTTTATTGGCCATATGTGATTGCTTCCTCATTTGAGGAGAACACTTTTCATTTCATTAGCCCATTTATTGATTGGGTCATTTAGCTTCTTATTTAGTTTTCTAAGTTCTTTGTAATTCTAGATATTAATCTTCTATGAGAGTGTGTAGTTAACAGAGATTGCTTTTCCCAATCCATAGACTGACTCTTCCCTGGATACTTCCTGTTGCTACACAGCAGCTTTTTCATTGTGTGAAATCCCGCTTGTCAGTTGTTGGTACTATTCCTTGAGCGATTGGAGTTCTTTTCAGAAAGCTTTTGACCTGCAATAGTTCTACATTTTTCCTGTAACAGCTTCAGAGTTTTGAATCCTATAATAAGACCTTTGATCCATTTGTAGTTTATTTTTGTACAGAATGAGAGATATCTAATTTCATTCTGTGTGTGGATATACAATTTTTTTCATCATAATTAAACCCTTAATGTGATCATTTTTAAGCTAGAAACAAGGCAACTATGTTAGTTACTTTCTTGCTGCTGGGACAAAACACCTGACCATAGTGATGGGTGAATTTTGGGGTTCAGAGGGTGTCCTCCAGATTTATAAGTCCCAAGTTTTGGGTTCTTTCCTAATCTTTAATGAAGAATAATAAAGACAGAACCAAGAAGGATGAATTATGAATTATTGAGTTTATTTGAGAAGAAATTACAATTTGAGGGGTTTAATATGAGGGAAATGGGACCGGGAAAAGAAGAATGGTACATTTTCAGGTGTAAAACATACCTCCAAGAGATGGAGGTTAATGAGAAATTGAAGCTTAGAGAGTAAAGTTAGAATGAAGCCTGGAACCAGTGAGAGCTAGAGAAATGGAGGCTTACAAAGTGACGTTCAGAAGGGGTTGCAAACACGTGGAAAGCCAGATCAACTGGGGTTTAGGAGGTGAGGTTAGAATGGAGCTGGGGATCATGTGGAAAGTCAGAGCACCTGGGGTTTAGAAGGTGAGATTTCAAAGGGGCTGAAAACACATGGAGCACCCATGTGGCAGACCCCGAGTGACAATCAGCGCATAGTAAGTTCAAAGACCACGAGACAGATAGAGCTGGGAGGTTGAGATTAAAGAGGGGAAGACACTTGACATCAGCTCAAGAGGGTAAGTGGGGGAAGAAGGAGATAGTCCATATGTCTGATCCAGAGTGGGAATCCACATATGGTGAATTAGAGATCATCAGACAGAGCAGAGAGACCAGAATTAAAGAGACACTAAAAGACAGGGTTAGGTCTCCCTTCCTCACCCAGCCAGATGGCCGACTGGGGCTGGGAAGCTCAGACCATACCAGACACAGACAGAGGGTCTCAGGAAGAAGAGGGTCTCAGGAAGAAGAGCCCAGGAAGCAGAGCCTGACCTCCCACCCAGGCTGCCACCCTTATAGGGTTTAGATTAGGTAGGCAAGGAAGGATCTGATTTGTTATTAGATCTGGAGGATGGATCATAGAGTCCACCCATATCTCCGTGGGGCTCGGATCAGCAGGGTGCATCACAGATCAATGTCAGGCACCGGTTCTAATCCAAGTTAGAAGTGTTCATTCTTGTGTCATGAGAAATCAGGTGTTTGGCATCTTCTGGTCTCCTCTGAGCCTCTATCCCTAGCTAAGACCTGCCTAGCTTTCTCTAGTCTCTTTCAATAGCAACTTAAGGAAGGAAGGCTTTATATTTTTCCTTACAGGTTGTGGTTACTGTCTATCATGGTGGGGAAGGTATGGCAGTAGGGACTTTAGGTAGCTGGTCACATTCAGTCCAGAGTGAGGAAACAGAGGTGATGCATGCTAGTGTTCAGCCAGCTTTCTCCTATTTGTATAGTCTAGGACCTCAGCCCATGGAATGGTGACACCCACAATTAAGTTGTATCTTCCCACCTTAATTAACATTTTAGGAGAATCCCTCACTAGTATGGCCAGAGGCAAACCCAGTCTAAATCCTTCACAGGTGTTTCTGTGTCCTGTCCAACAATATAGAAAGGTCACATGCTTAAGGAAAATGTGGCCTGTGAGAGCTTTAATTTGACTCACAATATTTTTACAAGCAAGCAATCAAGATTTATTTTTATTTTTATTTATTTGAGAGACAAAAACAGAGAGAGAGAAAAAGAGAAAGTATAGGCTAGCCAGAGTCTCCTGCCACTTCAAATTAATCCAAACACCAGTGGCACATTGTATGTCAGGCTTTACATGGGTGCTAGGGAATTGAACCTGGGGTGTCAGGCTTTACAAGCAAGAGCCTTTAACCACTGATCGGTCTCTCCAGCTCACTTTTTTATTTTTAAAAATTAATCTCCAACCTAAGCAAATTGGGAGATTTCACGTAAGTTTCTGCCTTTTCATATGTTCTGCAAAATCTAGGCAATCTTGCCAGGCTAGGCATTTGTGCCTCTATAAAGGTCACGTGTGCCCTTCACCTGAGTCCTCCACTGGTCAGTTTCTGGCCCCCACAGGACTGACTGGCCTTGTGGGCAATAAGTTTAGACATATGATATAAATAGAGCACACAGAGTAAGCTAGGGAAAAAGGATTGGAAAAAAAATCATTTGTGTCACAACTACCTGCCTGTACTTCTTACAAAGATGCTTGGTACAGCTGTGACTCCAGTCACTGGCAAGGGGATGTTGAGCATGACTAAAGAATCCTTTCAGTGCTGGGAGGTGACAACCTCATAGGAAAGGTTTTGGCTTGGTGCCCTTCATGTAAGTAGGATGTGATGATAGAGTTTCTTTCTGGGAGCCATTAAGAATGTCAGTGGCTAACGTAATGCCCTTCCCCAATCTTGCCATTTAGGCAAAGGAGTTATTGGACCACTGACCACATTCCAACTTTGATATGAAGGAGTGACCTTGTGTGTGTACACACACACACACACACACACACACACACACACACACACACACACAGAGAGAGAGAGAGAGAGAGAGAGAGAGAGAGAGAGAGAAGATACTAGATGTTTATTGCTGAATAAACAATAAATAGAAGAAAGATGAAGAAACAATGACACATAAATGCTATGAAATTAGCAGGATACCAGCTGACCGGGTTACAATTTCCCTGAAGAGAATACTAGCTAAAATTTAATTAGAGCTTACTGTAAACACACAGTTACAAAGGTTTCCTATGTATTAAGTTACTTGATCCTCACAACTATCCTATGTCCTGGGTATTACCATAGCTATCTTACCAAGGGGGAAACTGAGGCATTAGGAAGTTAAATAATTTGTGCAATGATAAATGGTTAGTAAGTCAGGTTGTGATATGAACCCATACATCTGAAGAAGGAAAATGTCATAAAATCATGCTAAAGTATGTTATTAGTCAGAAATTATTGTAGAATATTCATATCTGCTCTTGAATTCTCTAAGCAGTCTTTTTTACATTTTTGTTCCTCAGATTTATGATGTTGTATTGGACCTCAGAAATCATTTTGCCTTTTGCTTTCAACGTTAGCTCTTTTCTTCAGTTTCAAAGCAACAGGATCGTCCTGCTGCTAAGCAGAATGAAATTTAGCGCTGCCTTGGAGTTCCTTCTGTGTCACCTCCGTGTGATCAGGGGGCAGCGATTCCCAGTGAGAGCGCCCTATCTTCATTGCATTGGCATTTCCCAAGGATGTCAAGCACATTATGTATGCTATTAAGCCATACAGCTCGATTTTATTATGCCCATCAAGGAAGCTGACGTTTAGACAGCAGTTAGGTCCAAAGTCACAGAGGAAACAAGTACCACTGCTGTGTGGAATCCTCACATAAGGTAACCTTAGATGTGGAACTTGAGCACCGAGCAGAGCAGTACCTTACGTGTCTCTTGCCTCTGGCTGTTGACTTAATTGGGAAATTTGGGAGCATTGTAATTAGCATGGCATCATTTACATATTGTGTCAATGGAAGAGTGACATAGACATTAAATGTCTTTCCTACTAGTCTTCTGTAACAAAAATACCATGGGCATTTACTTGCAGAGTTCCTGAGTTGGAAGTGTAGCTACAGGTGCTGGCCAGCTTGTTTTCTGTGAGACTGCTTGTAGTTTGCAGACTGGCACCTCTCTCTGTGCCCACCTTGTGTGGGGAGAGAGGAAAAGTGAATTCCCTTCTTTTTAATCACACTGCTCTCTCACCTTGCTGCTCTCCTTTACCTCCCTACCTTTCTAGCTCCCTGTCTTCACCTCTGCATAGGATGATCCCCCCTCCTAACAAAGCAGTCACCTTTGGACTCTGCCTCTCACATGGTAGGGCTTTCATGACTGTTTGTTGATGCGTTAACATAAGCAAACATCTTTTGTTGCTCCTCTGTGTGTGAAGTTTTCTTGTGGCTGTTAAGCCTGTGTTCTCACATTAGGTGGCCTGGGAGTAGTGTTGTACGGAGGAGCTACTGTGGTAGGCTCCTGGGACTTTGATGTCTGCTGCAGAAATACCCTTCAAATATGAAGGAAAGTCCTAGGGGCTGGATGATGGAGATGGTGAGGAGAAGTCACAGGCTGTGTCAACTAAGATAGTTGCTAGTATTAAACATAAAATTGATACCTGTGCTTTCTTGCCTTTCAAGACAAAAGTGGAAGACAAGGTGCTATATGTTTCTTATTATCCCTTAAGTTATTTGGTTAGAGCACCTTTTTACCAGCACCGCATACAGTGAGGAATGTTTCGTATGGGCCACAGAAGTTAGAACTTGGAACTCTTCTTTAGAGTGGACCATCACTGGTAGTAGCTGATCTTTTATTTTCTGAAACTAAAGAAACACATTCTCTGTGTTGATTTCTTATAAACTTAGTGAAATTTGAAGTTATGATAATAAATTATACACCCCTAAAGTATTTCTTTTGATAACTCGAAGTGTGATATGCAGCCATACAATTTTGTAGTGACTTACCTAAACACCAGTAGAAATACAAATAGGGAAATGAGGATACATGTCAACCTGGGTACATGTCTGCACCTTGGGGATGAACTCAAGGAGTCTCTGCCTCTGGCTGCCATCAGCACAATCACCCTAAAGCTTCTAGAAGCTCTTCTTGGTCTAGAATGACCAAAAAAGTGATTTGAGATAGAGTGACTTCAAACAGTGCTTGAAAGACATAAAGACAACTCTCTCAGTCTGGCCACATCGATCATAAAGAGGATGATTTAATTCATTTGAAATGGGAGTTAGGAATAAACTGAAATTCCTGAAATGCTCAGAGCTCCCTGTTCCCAAAGCCATACAATATGTCATTGGGAACATATTACCAAATGTTAACTCCTGGTTTATGTTCAAAATAAAGATAAGGCTTTATTTAGCATGTATTTCTGTTGCCATTTTATCTCACATTGCTAACATTTGTTTGATTCCTGAATTTCTAAGCCTACATTTACATTTCCTCATCAGCTAGCAGCAAAATGCATGAAGATCCTTAAAGCAAGACTTTCTTCCTGCTATTTCTAAATGTCCCCTAAGAACTATGCTGTTGAGTCGCCTCCTTTCCTTTCAAAGAGTAGTTCTCCCTAAATTGTCTCTATGAGGAATCTTACTGGAGAACTGCTGTAGGCTTCCAGTTTCTGATCACAGTAATCGTGCATTATGTGCATTACTGTTTTGAATATAAGTGAACCCAAAGATGCCAAAGCCTTTCTTACTTTACCTATGTGAGGTACATTCTGAAGCTTCCCTCAGGAAGTGCTAGCCTTTCCCCCAGTAAACTCAGTTCATGACCAATGGATCCTGTCTGGCAGCTTGAAAACAAACCAAAACCCTACCAACCAGAATGCCTTGTCAGGGGTCCTCCTAATCCCATGCTGGTTTTTTTTTTTTTTTTTACTGCAGGAAAAGAAATTACCCTACCCCCCAAAAAACCCCCAAGCCCCTTATTCCCCTACTCCCACTCTGTTTCTTCATTTATAAAGCTAGGGGTTAGACTTGGCCTTCAGAATGTCCTGTATCTTTGATCTAGTTCTTGACTTTTCATGATTAAGTGGGAGCTTGGATTCAGAATGGAAGCCCCCAAAGTGTTTAGAGGATGTGACAATTGTCTCAGGTCCTGCAGCTTCGTTTTTGCTGTCTAGAGATGAGAGCTATAGTTGAAAGGCAGCAATGGTTCTCCAGTGATTGAGCTCTCATAAGACTCTTCACTTCTGTTTTTATTTCTCATTTTTATTTTTTGAGACAGGGTCTCATGTAGCCCAGACTGGTCTCAAACTTGATATGTAACTCGAGATGACCTTGAACTTCTGATCCTCCTGCTTCTACCTTTCAAGTGCTCAGATTACAGGCATTTGCCACCATGCCCAATTTGTGCATGGCTGGGGTAGAACCCAGGGCCTTTTGTGTGTTACATAAGCTCTCTGCCAACAGAGTTTACATCCCTGGCCCTTCTCCTGACTGAATGCTTATTCATTCTCCTATTTTCACACGTGTCAGGGGAAATCAGGGTGCTTTTATAGTCAAGGGCATAAGGGACCAAGAGAGGGAGCCCCATGTTACACATACCTATTTGGACTTTCTGGGGGCTGGCTTTCTTCTAGACTGTCAAAAAGGATGGAGAATGAGTTCAGGGTGGGATGTTTAGCAGGTAGAGAGAAAATGGCTCATCCTCAGTAGCTAGTTAAAATGTTTGTTTTCTCCGCTGGGTCCAGACCACTGCTAATCAGCTACTTAGCACTTTCTCTATGGCTCCCTTCAGTGACAGTCTGTTGTTCTGGGGACTGGAAAATACACTTTGCTATCAGCAGGGCTCTTTGTAGTGTTTGGCTTTGGTATCTGAAGCATTCTGGATTGATGCCAAGTCCCTATAGGGCCAGGGAGGCCAACGTGGTGGGACTGAGCTGCAGCTGGTGGAGAGCTGTGAGGTCGAGAGAGGAAGCCTTGTTTCATACAACCTCCACAACAGACTTCTCTGAGTTCCAGAGAGGGAGGCTTATGTGCACCTTCCCTCCAGGTTGCTTCTCTTTGGCTGAGCCATTTAGGCCTGAAGAAATATTTTCCTGGCAAGTCCAAAGCAAGTGAGAAGGGCAGGGTGTGCTCTGGCTTGTGGGAAGTAGAAGAAAAGCATAGATGTTGGCATCTGGCACACTGACTCAGAACACTGCCCAGGTACTTATTAGGTGTGTGACCTTGGCCAACATTTTTGAGTTCCCCTTTTCTCACATAGAAAATGAGGCTAATAATAAAAAGGGACAGGCTTTAGGGAGACCTATGAGTAAAGTATCTAAGATACTGTGGGTGGCTAGCTCATGGGGTTCACAGGGTGAACATGGGTTGAGGTTCGGTGGCACGGGAGTCTTGAAGTTAGAGACCTGGTTTAGGAGCACTAGGGTTAAGCTGATAGGGTAGCTCCCTCCATCAGCTCAATCCCTGACATACTCACTTGGGAGTTTCCTGGTGTGGGAAGGCCTTGCATTGACAAGTGTCATGCCTTTTTATTACGTGCATTAGGGAAGGTGATATTGATTTCTTTTCTTGTTGTTTAGTTCTTTTTTCTTTCTGCTGTCCTTAAACTTCATCTTTTTTGTTTCTTTCTTGATCTCTCTTCGTTAGTACTGAAGTCTCCCTTTTTGAATCATTAGGGAAGTGTTACCTGAAGCAAAGTTTAGATTGTCACATTTTCCTTTTTTGTATCATCCCAAGCTTGGGCTCTCTTTCTCTCATTGGTGTCTTGGGACAGTAGAGGGTTTGTGTGAATAGCATGGCATTTTTGGTTTTATTTGAAGACTCAAGATAACTTGCTCTGGGAATCTTTTGCCCTTTGTGTTGGCCACAAAACATGACTTTGTGATAATAAAATATGGATAACAACATAGCTCTTAGCTAAAGGTCAGAAGACCTTAGAAACAGGAAATTCATATGAAGGCCAAGAGCTCTTGTAATTAAACGCTTACATCATTTGTGTGCCATCCTTGAAAGTTGTGTCTCCAGTGTGAGGCTATGAGGGCACAGGCCAGTTTTCAGATTGTACTGCAAGCCCTGAAGAAAAAAGTTCTAAGAGTGCTCAGGACACTAAGGTGTCCCAACGTCTGCTAGATATCCCAAAGTAGGTCAGGCATACATGCTTTGTGCTGTGCTGAAGTAGAAGAAAAACCAGAGAGAGAGAGAGAGAGAGAGAGAGAGAGAGAGAGAGAGAGAGAGAGAGAGAGAGAGAGAGAGAGAGAGAGAGAACGAATGCACAAGGGCCTAGCCACTGTAAAGGAACTCCAGATGCATGCACCACTTTGTGATCTGACTTTACGTGGGTACTGGGGAATCAAACCCCAATTGTTAGGCTTTGCAGGCAAAGTGCCTTAACCACTGAGCAATCTCTCTGGCCCTCATTCTTACATCTTTTTCAAAATTAACATATTTATTGTCAATAATTAGATACATTGTATGAGCAAGTCCTGTGATGGTACCCCCATTTCCCTCTGGGGGCCATCCTCATTGGGCTTGCTGGACCAGACCATGGGATAGTGGGTTATTGGATTGTACAAGAGGTGGCCAGTTTTTTTTTTCCTTTGTATGTTGTTATACTGAGGAGGGCAATGGCTCTGGATATTCTCCCCCACCATGGCTCTTATAGTCTTTCTGCCCCCTCTTCTGCTCAGATCCCTGAGTCATGGTTGGGTGAGTTTTACATCCGCTTTGCTGTTGAGGTCTTAAGAGTCTCTGAATTTCTGTTTTGGGTTGTGTTGGGTGTCCTCAGTGTTTGTCTCCATTATCCTTTCCCAGGTTATCTGCTGTGCTTTGGAGGTAGGGCTCTTGCACATCTCATCACTTCCTCAAAGGTTTACTTTGGGCTCCATATCATAAGTTAGGGGTGGTTCATCTCCTGCCTGGGTGTCAGGCATCATCTCAGATCCTGTTGGTGGAATTGAAAACCTGAGATTTCTTAAAGGCACTGCAGTTACTGTATAAGACCCAAGGGTGGTAACTGTTACCATGCAGGTTGTGCGTATGTCCCTTGTCCCTGTGCCTCAGATGTGCCCTGTCTAGAAAAATACAAATTTTTCTTTTTCTTTTCTAGGACCTAAGGAACTCTTTTAAAAACTGTGAAATGGTAGTGTTTTGAATACTGTGAGTCAAAAATTTAAAAACTAGATGTTTCTTCATGAAAGAGGGCCACAAATCACAGCTATACAGGGTGCCGTTTGATAGCTGATGTTGCTCTTACTTCATTTCAGGTAGTGGAGCTACTGCTGTTGTTCAGGCCGCCCTATGCAAACCCAGGCAAGAACGGGTAGCCATAAAGCGGATCAACTTGGAGAAATGCCAGACCAGTATGGACGAACTCTTAGTAAGTAGAAGGGGATGCCTGCTGCTTGCTTTTCCTAGCCTCTGGATGTGTGGTGGTGGGTGAGAGAACAAAGTGAGAGCTGGGTGATCTCTCTAGACCCAGCCACAGCCCTTCCTGCTCCCCTGAGTAATGAGTCTCCACCTTGTGACGTGCTGCGAAGTACACTTTGCTTCCTGTGACAGGCGGTTCTCAGCCTGCATACTCCAGTGGTCTAGGCATTGACATCACCTCTCACTCATGGAAGGAACACGTACTGCATGATGACCTGAGGCCATGTGATTTCTGACCATGGAGCTCAATGTCTGGCTTCTGGCCATTGGTTAAGAATGCATGACAAAGGGGAATTACCCACCAATTATTTCTTGGGCAATTTGGCTTTCATAAATTACAATAATCATTATACAAATTAGAGAATATTTTAAATTTATTGTCGCTGGCATGTGGCTAATGATAGGAATTTGTTTCTGTTACATGGTTACCTTGTATTTCTTATTTGAAATGAAGTACATTACATAAATAATTGGAGCTTTTCAGTGTAGATAGGACTATAGTGGCATTGGTTGGTGGAAGGAACATTTGCTTTTGGCTTAACTGACTCATTATTAAATGAACAGCTTGGCAAATGGTTATTAGTTGCCCAGCAAACTGTGAAGGGTTTGAGAGTTTAATCTCATAAATATAGTTGTCGTTCTGCCTGCCAGTTTTTTTTTCTCCTTTAGCCATTTATTTGAGGATAACAGCAAACTGCAGCGGAGGGGTTAACTGATTGGTTATCCCAAACACTAATCCCAGTACAAATATTAGTCCAATAGCTCTGTACAAGCTACAAAGTATACTGTCAGTTGGCTCCAAATAAAGAAGCCTTTTGTTTGATTCTACATTGGGAATGGAATGCTATTAACAAGAGCTTTTTGTCTTTACTCAGAATATAGCTTTTATTTCAGGCTTAATTACAGTACACGATAGTATAAATTAAGTTCAAGGATAAAGCTGTACTTTTCCAGATCTTTTTGGCCTTACAATTTTAAATTAGGCGACACAAAGCATAGATCTTACTGGGATTAAAGCAGAAGGTTGCCAGCTAAAATTGAGATTAAAACAAGGGTCTCCACAATTTAATGTTAACTTTAAAAATTTGCATTCATTCAAGACTTTTTCTCTCAGAATTCCAGCAGTGCTTTGCTCACATGGCAATTATTACCGAGTACTTCTTGTCTGTTCCTTGCTATGCGGTGACCAATCAGATTGTGCCTTTGTCATCCAACAGTTTCTCAAGGTCACTTTCCCTGAGTGGAAAATGCATGGAACAGACTGGGAGAGTTGGATCCTGCTTTGCCACTAAATTGGTGCTTTTTTTTTTTTTTTTTTTTTTTATCTTTAGTTGAGTTACACCTGTTACTTAGTAGTTTGGGGTTGTTTTCTAAAGGAGAAGATTTCTGAGATCCCTTTGTGGCTGTACATAAGAGAACACTAGCTTTTCTTTCCAAGCTTGGAGTAGACCCTTAAACATTTATGCACGGTTGGTGTATGTATTTTTAGGGTGCTGCTCTGTCAGTGTCCCAGCCATCTCTTGACGGCCAGTAGAATATTTATACAGTGTATGCATTGCTTATGTGCACTTGGAACCAGCTTTCAGGCCAGGCAGATGCTGTGGTCTTGTCTCTCTCAAGCCCTCAATTGTCCAGCACCATCTCCCCTTTGGTGACTGTCATCACTCAGCCATTCTGTGTGAAGGCCCAGTAAGGCCGGGATTACAGGTCAGCAAGGAGAGCGTCCCTTCATTTCCTTTCCTCTTCCCCAGGACTGATAAGCATGACCCTATCATTGGGAGATCCTTGTAACTTAGCTGTTTGTATCAGGTCTGATGTTCCTATGCCTGTGGGATTTGCTCCATTATTCATATTTACTAATATGTGTATTTTTAGTTAATTCATTTCTCATCACCTTTCTCTCCTGTATTGCCCAAGCTGTGTAGTATAGATGTATACTTACTTATTGTTAAATAAAATAAAATAAGTTACTAGTTTTTGATGTATCAGGATGCTAAATTAATGAATTTATTGCTTATGGCCTTTAACTTTGAGTCTTCATTCATTTAGTGTTTTGATATATTTAGAGGAGGGCGGGGTGGTGGTGGTGGTGATGGTTCTTCAGGATGTTGTATTGTTCCCAATTTCTTTGCAAACAAAAAGAAAGAATTTGGAACATAGTCTGCCTAAGGTTGCCAGGCTTTTGTGGTCTAGCTTATTGACACATGAGCTTGTGTGGAGTAGAGTTGCTGTTGTTCTTTCAGCTTCCAGGACTGCTGGGGCTTGCACTTCTTTTATTTCCGTGGGTTCACATTTGGGCAGTGTTTAGACATCCGGTATCCTGCTAATCCTTTACTTCCATGAGTGTGAATTATCTGCAGGTCAGGGTACCACATCCTCTCACAGACTGTGTGTGCCCTGCTAACTGGAAACCATTGTTCTTAGAAGAAACAATGGCCACTGGCATCTTTATCTTACGAGAGTGTTGTGTCACAGAAGTTACAATTATCAACTATTTGCTGGCCTCTGGAACATCTGCTGTCCCACCACCATGAAACTATCACCTCCTGACTCCCACTCCCTGCCCTGTTCCCACCCCTCAGCTCCCCATGTAGAGCCAGATGTAATGACACACAAAGGTTTTGGGCAGTTGACCCTGAGCTGTGCTTCTTTATGTATGGGGACTCTCAGCACACTTCCCTATGGTCAGAGAGTTGTTTCCAAGTTTTGCCTGCCTGCCTGCCTGCCTGCCTGCCTCCCTCTCTTTCCTTCCTTCCTTCTTTCCTTCCTTCCATCCATCCATCCATCTCACTCTATAGCCTATGTGAGCCCCAAACTTGAGCTCCACCACAGACTGGACAAATTCCTGAACTTTAGGTTCTCAATAAATACTTTCTCCTCTTTTCCTCTGACTCAAGTTCTCAAATTTTTAGTGTGTCTTTGGTCTACTTACATACAGACAACACAACCACATTTTCTCAATTTTACACATACCTGAATGACATAAAAAGACACCATTTAATTCTTAGGACTGTAGTAGAAATCATTACTTCAGGGATTGAAGCACTTGATTGTTAAAGGGACAAACCAAGAGGAAAAGAAAAGGAAAAATGGTTTTGTGATTGTATTATGAAATGATGTAATGATTGTTAAAATATTTTAGTTTGAAAATGTTAACAGTGGAGAGGGATGGATATTGAACAGGGTGGTAGAGGAAAACAGGCTCCTGAAGCCCAAGGACTTACCTTCTTCTGACTCCCTTGCAGACTTCCTCCTCAGGGCTGAGGAGGATGCATTTTCACCCATGGGAGGTGGTCCAGGGCTCCATTTGGTGATAGATTACACTGGGTGGCAAAAATTTATGCTCTTCAAAGTTCTATGATCTCATTTACTTGAAAATTAATACATTTTAACATTTTAAGTTTGAACACAAATACTAATTATTGGTAAATCATACCTTATAATTGAATACAGAGTGAAATGACACTTGTACTGTGGTGTGACAATAAAAGCCTACTGTTTTATCTGGTTCTGGGGACTGAACTCAGGTACTCTAACTTGAGCAGCGAGTGCTTTATCCATTGAGTCATCTCTCCAGCCCCTCCATCCTCTTTAGAAAAGTGATGTGCTCTGTCTCTGATGGGATTCCTCATGACCTTTCTCTCAGAACAGAGCCGTTGCCCACATGTTGCTTTCTGTTGCTGTGTTTTTCTCCTTTGACTTGCTCTGCACTTCTCTCCCTCCTTTCTTTTCTCTTCTTAGAGGTATGACTTAGCTAGGATCTGTAGGATATTTTGGAGAAAAAATGGCTCTGGATAGTTTCCTGGTTTAAGGATCATTAGAGGAAGAGGAACAATTTTCCCCTAACCATTTTCTGATACAGTTTTCCCCATCCCTTTTAATTGCAATGAATAATGTTTGAGGATCTCTGAGCAGGTTCTCTGTTTAGAAGTCTTCCTGCCCCTTTAATTGAGGTTTAAAGAAAACAAAAACCCAAAGCCTTGTTTGTGCTGTTTTAGCAAATATGTGGAATTATGTTCATACTTTGCAAACCTTGTTTATTGTGGAAAGATTATACTGGTTAAAAAAGCTTCCAGATTTTAAAGTTGGCCTCAAAACACTGTACTACTTTTTGTATATGTTTGTGTGTGTGTGTATGTGTGTGTATGTGTTTCTCTCTTGCATCTATGAAAGTGCTTTTCAATTCTGTTTAAATGCAATCATTTTATAATTAGTAAATTGATTATTCATATTCTGGACCATTCCTCTCAGACGTGGGACCAGTTGCACTTGGCTGTTTGTGCTAATCTTTTATACTAAGCAGTTAAGATTAAAACAAAAACATTTCAAGTCTCAACCATTAGGTTTCTACTGCTACTCAGCTTTGTAATTATTTTCATGTGATTCAGTGTTTATGCTTATCTAAATATAGTCCAATCAAGGGAAGAATTAGACTTTTTTTTGGCTATTTTGAAGACATGAAAACATTTAAAAGAAATTGGAGAACAGTTACTTTTATGCAAAACAAATTTATTTTATAGTTGTAAACTTATATTAGCTTATAAATATGTAAATATATAGATAATTTGGTTGGATAAAGCAATTTTCATTTTTGAATATTCAATTTAAAAGTTGTACTACAGTTTCTTTGGGTAACCCAGTTGAATTTACTTTTAAGTGTTTTCTTAATTTTGTTAGAAAGATCACTAAATTATCTGATGACTTTTCAAAAAGTAAAAACAAACATTAGAAAAGAGACTTTTTTCGAGGTTTCTGTGTTTTTCTTTGTAATAGACACACATTTGGAGTAGGAGAAAATGTGGAAAGCATTTCATATCAACTGTAACTTTAGTCATGTCTCAATGTTTTATTATTTTCTGGTGCTGGGGATTGCACCTATGCTCTCACATGTGCTAGGGAAGTGCTTTGCTACTGAGCAACACCCCTCACCTCCCCCATCACTTTTATACATCATGGAGGTATAAAACAAGTTTGTCCCGTCACGCTATCTTCGGGGTTTACACACTGCATCTAGCTGTACCTGCAGAAAAAGGACTGTGGGGTGTGCAGGGCGAAGGTTGGTAAGGGCCAGGAGGAGAGGGTTCTTCGCTGGCAAAGCCCAGAGGGGCCTTGCAACCTGGAGTGGGGCAGGATACTCCTCAACAAGAGGACAGGTTTCATCTCACTGTCCCCGTCATTTGGTGCTAAGATCAAATACAGCAGCAGTGCTAACAGTTGGCTGTGGTTCCTAGGTGGCTGACAAGAATTATTCCCCTGGCTTCTCTTTTTCTATGACATCCTCTACTTGACTTTTCTGGATACTCCCAGTCACAGCAGTTAAATGAAGAATAGGCAGCTGTGGAAAGCTGTTCTGCTTCTGATTCTGTGAGGGGGACCTTAGAGCTTTCAGAGACCATCAGACAGGTCTCATGCACACCCAGTGATAGATTATAAATGTTTGTGAATGTGGCTCTTTGTTGAGGAACTTTTAGAGTCAATCTGATTTTAAAGTCTCTTCATCTAGAAGGTGAAAGTTTAGAAAACTTTTCTATTTTTTTAAGCTTTTGCAGAGTACCCGATTCTGTGACTCCCATAGCCAAGCATGTGAGTTCCTGCATATGTATTCCATTCTGTCAGTATATTCATTGCTTTTCCCATTGCTTGTGACCAAAATGCTTGACAAAAGCAATTGAAGGAAGGGAGGGGAGGATTTATTTTATTTCACAGTTTGAGGGTACAGTCCATGGTGGTGCAGAGGGAGTGGTGGCAAAACAGGAGGTCAGGAAGCAGAGAGAGGTGAATGCTGGTGCTCTGCTTGCTTTCTAGGTACTACCCAGTACTGTACTGGCCCATGGGATTGTGCCACCCACATTCAGGATGGGCCTTCCCTCGTCAGTTAACCCAACTTAAAAACTTTGTCATAGTGTGTCCAAAGGTGTGTCTCCTAGGTGATTCTAGATTCTGCCAAGTTGGCAATGGATCTTAAGCAGCCCGAGCCTACAACTGAGACTACAACTTGACACCCAAACATATCACTTTCAAGCTGTCATTCTGTCACCAAGCAGATATTTATCCATTTTTATTTCTTCGCTACTTTTGAGGGATGTTCCAGACTTCAGCTACCATTACACTCAATGCTTTTATAATGCTCTACTTTTAACACTTCCACAAACGTCAGTTGAGGCTGACAAAGAATTTATGCTTCTCATAAATTTTTAAAATAGACATTTCCCATTTGTAATCTTGAATTCAATTAGACTGTGCTTCCTTAAACTCAGATACCAAATCACCTGAAAATAATTGCAGAGTTAAATAACAAGGGACATTTTAGAAAATTTATTTGTGACTGGTCCAAGACAGAATATTTAAGTCCTTCTTGAATAGGCTTTTCTCCTTTGGAACTTTCCTCTAAGGGAGGCACTTGTTTGTTATACAAATAGTATATTATTTCCTAATAATAAACAATCTTACAATGATGACTTATGACTAAAAATAATAGTCCAGAAAAATGCATTGCTCTAGTAAGAGCTTTGTTAATCTTTTTTCCATTTGTTTGCTGACATTAAAAATTTTATATATTAATATTTATATATATTGAGATAGGGCTTCATGTGTCCCAGACTTGCCTCATTATTTAGTTGTGGGTGACCTTGAGATTTTAATCCTCCTGTTTCTTTGTGACTGCTGAGATTACAGGTGTGGGCCACCCAGGGTTTATGCAGTGCTGGGGATTGAACCCAGCGCTTGTATGCCAGAGAAACACTCCACCAACTGAGCTTTATCTCCAGCTCTTATTTTTAATTGGAATCATTACAATATTTGGTTATGTATGAATGCTAAATTACCCTTCCTAATAGTGTTGACATGTGGGCTACCAGTGGGAGGATGAATGACTCTGTATCACTTAAGAAATCATTTAATTGCTTAAAGGATATTTCATGCATTTGATAGATGTATTTTGTTACTTCTTTCATTTGGAAGTGCATACTTGGTAAGATTTGTATATCACATGAATGTCTATGTAAAATGCTATACTGTAGAAATGTGCCTAGGAGCTAGGTGTTTTTCTCATCATTTCATGGAAGGAAAATACATCTCTCTACTCAACTTGACACCATGATTCTCAGCCTTGGCTACAGATGGGAATCACCTGGGAGCTTTTGAAACATTTCATTTCCAGGTTGTATTTGACAGCAGTTTGCATCAGCCTCATAGGCTGGGACCCCTGGTGCTGATATTTTTTAAAGCTCCTAGTGATTTCAATGTACAGCCAAGGTTGAGAGCCACTGCTTTGAGAATAAAGTATCTCTTCCAAGTAACTGTGCATAATGTCTGTGGGGGAGTCAATTTGGTTTTTAACTAAGGAAGAGTGGCTATTTTGCTAACCTTACCAGATGAAGAAGAAATTCTTAAGGATTTATATTAATTTGTGAAATTATGATAATTTTGTTAAATGTGATTTGATATTTTGAATTCAGAATCTATTTAAACTCTTCCAATTCAGTAAAAAAGTCTATTTCCTTTTAGAACTTTATGAATTTCAAAGTGTCATAGACAAAAGAAATCAAGCTTTAAGCATTTTCTAATTCATGTACCTTCACATTTGTAGTTTCTTTTTAACTCTCTCTTCCATATATAATATATATATATATAGAATATATGCATAATCTATAATCTATATTATATATATAATCTTTATTCCAAAAGTCTTTAATTCAGTTTACCACAAGTCATAGAGTATGCAAAGTGGTATGAATAAAACACTGGTGAATGATTAGGAAAACATAGATAGGGACAATGGAAAGTCAGCAGCTGGCTCTGTTGCACCATGTATGTTTAGCCCAATGACCTATCCCAGTATTACAAAAAACTCCTTGAGCCAGCAGGCTAATGCGTATGCCAGCTTTTCTCTGGGAAAAGGCTAATGCACTGCCAAGGGTCTGACTCTGTGTCTTCAAAACTAAGTGAGTAACTTGAGACACTTTAGGTCAGTGATCAACATGGGGAAGCTTCCGTGCAGAGAAGGGACTGAGACTCTGACAGGAACAGCCTGAATTGTCTTTAAGCATAAGGTTATGTGCTAGGTATTCTGCAAGGAGGCAATAGATCTCCTTTTGCTTCTCCCACCCACAAAGGTAGGGTCTCACTGTTGCCCAAGCTGGTACTCACTCTGTAGCACAAGCTGGCCTCGAACTCCTAGCGATCCTCTCTTACCTGAGCCTCCCCAGTGCTGGGTTCAAAGGTGTGTGCCACCACACTTGGCTTGCTTTTTGTTTTCAAATTTAGTGCATGTGTACATTCAATGATGTGTGTGGAGGTCAGAAGTCAACTCAAAATGTTGATTCTTAACCTCCCACATTAGTTGAAGTTAGGGTCTTTTACTCCGTTCCAGTTTGCCCATAAGCTTGGGGAATCTCCTGTTTCTACCTCCTATATTGCGTGTATTAGGGCTGAGCTTACAGACATTTGCTACTGTGTTGGGCTTTCTGAGGGCACGCAGGATATAAACCACATCATCATGCTTGTGCAGCTTCACCCCCTGGTCCATCTCCCCACGCCTTCCTTTTCTTTTCCCCAAACTCTAGTATTGATATTGTTTTACAGAAAAGGAAACTGAGGCTCAAAACAGCTGAACAACCTGTCTAGGTATTAGAATAGGTAAATGACAGAGCCAGGATTCAGAGTATAGCTATTTATTTATTTTGCTGGGTTCCTATGTGTACCAGAGGCTGCCCTTGAGGCTGAGATCTTCCTGCTTCCAACTTCTAAATAGTTTGGACTATAGGAGTCCACCATTAGGCCAGGCAGTTCTTGGAGAATCAGATCCTTGTCAGTTCCAGTTCTTCGGCATGGTGCTGCTTAAAGGAGAAACATTATTGGGGCAGGAAGGATAAAGGCATATAGCAAAGTATGAATATCTCTTATAAATACTGCATCAGTTTCTCCATGGGTTGATTGTCTCTCTAAACACTTCATATTTCCATGGCAGCCACATACATATAGATCTCAAACAAAATGTCCACTGAAGAGGCCTGGGTCTTGCTCTTTTTGCAAAGGTTGCCACAGCAGCAGTGCAGTGGGGTGGGGTGTCCTTTGCCCTGTGTTTCCCATATGGCCTCAGCAGAGGGGGGTTGCTGGGTCAGCTGCTTCAGGTTAGCAGATGGCCTGGTTGCCTTACTGGCTGCTCTGTTTTAGGTTGGGGGTCTGTTGTAATCAGCTTTCTAGGTGCTGTGCAGAAAGAACCCAAACAAAAGCAGCTTGTGGAAGAATGGGTTTATTAGGCTTATGGACTCGAGGGGAGACTCCATCCTGGCAGGGAAAATGATGGCATGAGCAGAGGGGTGGACATCACCTCCTCCATAGCACTGCAAACAATGGCAGGAAGGTGTGCCAAACACTGGCAAGGGGAAGCTGGCTTATAATCCCCATAAGCCCACCCCCAACAACACAGCTCTAGAGAGGTTCTAATTCGTGAACTGCCATCAGCTGGGGATCGAGCATTCAGAACACATTCATTTGTTTGTGGGGGACACCTGGATCAAACCATGACAGAATCTATGAGAAACGTTGCTTGTGATGCATTTCAGATGAAGCTGTGTGAGCAGATTCCAGTTGCTTCCATATCTTAGTTTGGTGCTTGATGACGCATCTGGGTTCTTTTTACTAGACTCCCAGGGGAACCACTTAGTCACAGCTGTGGCACATGTGCTGCCCTGGTCCCAGAGTTCTTTGATTTCTTCCAACTTTGATTTCCTGTTTCTCATTCCTGTGATTGTTTTTTAACTTTATCCTGTCCCAGTAAAATTCAAAATGCTTTAATTCTATAATCTACCAGAGAGGCAATGCCCTTGGGTGTGCTTACCCCTGTCTCCCTCATGGTAGCATTTTGCTTGTTCCCTTCTGTCTCCTCCCCTCTGTGTACCCTGATGTCCCCCAAGTTTCACCTGTCACTTTGCCACACAGCATCAGCATCCCCGGGAGCCTTTACCCCAGCCTTTGACATGACACCTGCCTGCGCCTTCTAGGCTCCTCCACATGTGCATGCTCCCGCCTGCTCCACACTGCACTTCTCCTTGGGTTGTAACCTGTGGAAGTGAATTACAACACACTCCTTGTGTAGGAAAATTGGATGACAAGTTTGTTCATCCTCGGGCAATATATTAGTTGATTTTGGAGAAAAGAACTGAGTATATTTTGAAGTACATGTTTTTTGAACCATATAAATGACTTTAATTGGGAAAAACCTGGCTAGGGTTGGGGAAGTGGCTTATTGGATAAAGTGCTCCCTGCTCAAGCCAGAGTACCTGAGTCTGAACCCCAGACCCCATGTAAAAAGCTGAAAGCTATGACAGGTCTCTGTAAGCCCAGCATGCTAAAGGCAGAGTTTCCAGGAGAATTTCCTGGAAGCTCACAGCAAGGAAGAATAAGAATATCAGAGCAAGTTGCAGGGAGGAAAACCCTGCCTCAAAATGAGGTGGGAAAGGGGAGGGTGACTCCAAAAGATGTCTTCTGACCTCACCACATGCACCCAAATGGACAGGCACACACACAAGATAATGGTCATAGAAAAATGCTGTATCATTGAATCCAGACTGTTATGAAGGTAGTATTCAAGTAGCAGCCTCACCACTGTTTCAGACAGAAATGGACTTCCTCCCTTTCTTCTTCCCTCCCTTTCTTCCTCCCTTCCTAACTCTCATTCCCTTTTTGGTGTTGGGAAATCCAATACATACTCTACCACTGAGCTATAACCCAGCCTAGAGGGAGCAATTTTCAGGGAAAGGTACTTGATTCAAGAAAATTTTCTTCAACCTCTTTAGAAGATAAAGAAACACAATGTTAATATACAGATGAAGGTACAGATATGCCTGTAGAGGATACATTTCTTCCTTTAAGATACTTCCCATCCCCTTTTTAGTTCCTTGCTAACACAGGTGATGTATGTTTTTTTATATCCTTAGGCCCCACTGGGAGAGAAGGCTTTGAGTCAAGTGACCTTGGTGGGAATGGGGGGAAGGGATGGGGACCTCCAGGCAAGTGAGTGAGAGTGAGGTTGTGAGGCGGGTGCTCTCCCAGCTTCCTCCCCGTTCTTGATCTCTAGTCAGCCAGCTCCTGTGCTTACAGGAGCCTTATCTGTCATGAGCTCTCCCCACCCCTCCGTTTTTGGAATTTAATTAAGTTATGCTGCTCTGCACACAGTTTGCTCACTGCAGTGTCAGAGCGCCCCATGCTCTGTACCACCATAGTCATTGAAATGCAGGTGCTGAAAAAATGCTTTTCTAGGTGCAGAACCAACTTTGCTTCAAGGCAAAAAGAATTTCCTGTCCCAGAACATTGGTTATTTATCTTCCTATCTGGAAGATAGGAAGACATTCACTTACTAGATAGGCTGCTTTCATTTCTGTAGGTAGGTGAGGTGCCTCCTTAAACTGGACCCTGTCATTCTTCAGGCCTCCCAAGTGGGAGGACGCTACTGACTTGACAGAGGAATGGCCCAGTGGTGTTCTGTTTCTCCTCCAGTCAAAGAAAGAACCCTACACCGGAAACAAACGGAAACCTCACCTCAGGTTTCAGATCATGTTCAAAGGATGAGAGCTGTGGAAAAGTGTGAGATCAAGAAAATGAATTAAATGACTGAGGGAATGCAAAAGGAAAATGGTCCTGTATGTCATGAGGAAAGAGGAAAGCCAGTGAATTCCTTAGGAGCATGTTTTTGGTAGGATGCACTTTAAATACCAAGCTAGCTGACATACACAATCTTCTTGGTAATGTGAGGTTAGGTAGTCTTAAGTGTGCAAAGATAGCAGCCCAAATTAGAGCATGCTGGTCAGGTAACTGAGCTGACTCCAAGTTAGCTAGAAGTCCATGGTGACTGCATACACGTATAGTAGAAGTGATCTTTCCTTTGCCATCAATGAGGCTGCACTGATGAACAGAAGAGTATCTTTTTTTTTCTTTCGTGTGTGTGTGTGTGTGTGTGTGTGTGTGTGTGTGTGTGTGTTTGCTAGAGAAGAAATGTGTGTGTGTGTGTGTGTGTGTGTGTGTGTGTGTGAGAGAGAGAGAGAGAGAGAGAGAGAGAGAGAGAGAGAGAGAGAGAGAGAGAGAGAGAGATGTGGTATTTGCATGTGTATGGTATGTCCACATGGTGCCCCATGCATTCTCCTGTGGTGGCAGGAGCTGAAAGTTGGATGTCCTGTTCCATTGCTCTTCTGCCCATTCTTATGTGAGCTGATCCTGTAAGGGACTGGGCTTGCAGATACGTGTGCCCATGCCCAGCTCTCTCTGTGGGTCCTGGACATCCAGCTCAAGGGCTCTCTCCTAGCCCTCGTAGGCCCTTGTGCTTGCACAGGAAGTGCTCTTAAGGGTTTACATTTGTTTTGTTTCAAAACTTTGCTGTTTAATTATTTGTGTAAAATGTTGTTCTCTACAGCAGTTTGGATTCTAAAATGTGACCCTGAAAGCATGGTTTTCCTGATGCGTTAATACGACTAAACTCTGAAAGTGTATGCACTCTGCAGGACTTCTCAGTGTTACTCTTCCCAGTGAGTCTTTCAGAGTGAGATAGATCTGATGGTTCCCATGCTTATTTTACTTTCCCTACCCCACCCCCACTGTTTTACTTTCTGGAGGGGAGTATTCACCGTGCTGGATAGTTTGGTAAATGTCACACTCAAATTTTCACATGTATTTTCTCATTTTCCTTTACCACAGTGCTGAGAAACAGAGAGTTTTGCCTTTTTGGTTAAGGGCAGAGATAGCACCCAATGGAATTGAAGTTGTCACCTGGACTAGAGTCTCCAAGGAGCTCGCCCAGACTTTCTCTCTGGGAGGCCTTTTGTCCAGACATGAAACATTTAGTTCTCCATGTCAGATCTCTTTGCTGGCAGCATGGTGGTCAACTGGGTGACAAACAGGCCTCAAGGTCCTCTGCCCTGGGGATATTCACAGAGCTCCCTGGTCTTCTTGGGAAAACATTTTGATTCTAGCCAGTTGGAGAGGTTTGATGGTTGGTGTAATGTAACTTTGTTGACGTGAAGGCTCAGGCAGCCCCAGTGGGAAGGTCTCCTTGTACTTCATCTGTGTCTTGTCTCCTGCTTTGCAGCTCATGGGGCTATGTCATGTTCTTTCATTTTTTGTTTTGCAGAAGGAAATCCAAGCCATGAGTCAGTGCAGCCATCCCAACGTAGTGACTTATTATACCTCCTTTGTGGTCAAAGATGAACTTTGGCTGGTTATGAAATTACTAAGTGGAGGTAAGTGGGTCTTGTTGTTTGCTTACTTGCTCCTTGCTTTTGTGGGACCAGCATATCAAATAAGACTTCAGATTTAATTCCCTTAGTACTAGGTTTGAAAGCCCAGCTTTCTTAATATTGATTGTTAAAACCTTTCGTAGTTTGTTTTAATGTCCCAGAGTCTCTGTGTCCTCTTCTCCATGTATCAAATACTCCCATCTTTTAGGTTTGGTGAGGTCCAGTCCCACTAAATACCATATTTTCTCTGAGCTTCCAGCGCTTTCCTGTGCTTCTTCTTTTCTGGTAGGTATCTCTCTCCTTCCTTTTTTCATAGACTAAAACTCTCAAAGACCACCTTCTCTGCATAGCTACCACTTACATTCTTCAAAAACATTGGCCAATCTTTTCTTGTTCTTTTTACTTTACAGTATCAGGGATCAAACCCAGGACCCCATATGTAAGTCAGTCAAGTACTCTACCCCTGAGCTGTATCTCAGCTCATTCCTTCCTCCTTAAATTCCTTCTTTTTAACATCACTCAGGTGGTTAGCACATTGAGATATGCTGAATCAATTCTAGTCCTGTTCTGCAGTTCTGCAGTGGAGAAAGGCTGTCGAGCACTTGTAGTGTGGCTAGTGTGACTGAGGGTCTGAGCTGCTTTTCCATGTTAGGTCAGTTATGTTTAAGCGATCTCGTGTAATATAGTCCAATTCGGAAAGTGTGAACCTCATGAAGAAAGTACTGTCTAGTGCATTGACTCATTGAGCACATTCTGTGGGTACTCAGTACATTTTGTGTCAATTGACATGGAGAGAAAAGAGTGCTCCGTTCTTGTTAACCCAAAGTGCCGTCATTCTCATCCTATTGTCGGATCTTGGCAGGGGATCTCTAGCCTCAGACCTCTCAAGTTATACTTGTTATGGACAATTCAACATACACTGCTCTTTCATGTTCATGCTTTTAATTTTTAAAAAATCTTTTAATGTCACTATCAGAAAGGGAATAATACTTTCTTGATTACTAACTCTGGCTAGACCCTGTTGAAGGCAATTCACTTACCATGTCTCATTCCATCTTGATAGCATATTTAAAAAAATATTTGAGAGAGAGAGAGAGAGAGAGAGAGAGAGAGAGAGAGAGAGAGAGAGAGAAAGAGAAAGGGCATGCCAGAGCCTCTAGCCACTGCAAATGAACTCCAGATACATGCGCCACCCTGTGCATCTGGTCTTAGGTAAGTACTGGGGGATTGAACTTGGGTCCTTCTTTTTTCCTTCTTTTTTTGTAGGAAGGTACCTTAACTGCTGAGCCATCTCTCCAACCCAATAGCATCTTTTAATGGATGATGGTGTCACCATTTTTGCTATTCAAAAACTGCACTGAAGTTCAAGGGACTTAGGCATCCATCCTAAATCACACAGACCCATCACCATTGATGCAGGAATTTGTGAGTGGAGGAAAATATTGATTTAAAAACTGTGCAAGGGTCAGGAGTGGTAGTGTACTCGTTTTATCCCAGCACTTGGGAGGCAGAGGTAGAAGGATCACCATGAGTTTGAGGCCAGTCCAGGACTACAGAGTGAGGTTATTTCAGCTTGGGTTAGAGTGAAAACTTACCTTGAAAACAAAACAAAACAAAAACCTGTGTTAGGGCTGAGGAGGTGGCTCATTGGTTAAAGGTTGTTGCAGTCACTTTCCTATTTCTGGCATAAAGCACCTGGCCAAAAGCAGCTTATGGAAAGAAAGGGACTATTTTGGCTTAATGAATCAAGAGGAGGGGAGCTCCATTATGGCAGGGGAACATGTGGCATGAGCAGAGGCTGGACATCATCTCTTGACCAACATCAGATGGACAACAGCATTAAAGAGTGTGCCAAACACTTGCAAGAGGAAGTTGGCTATAACACCCATAAGCCTACCCCCAATAACACACCTTCAACAAGGTTCCAATTTCTAAATTGCCACCAGCTGTGAACCAAGTATTCAGAACACATAAGTTTATGTCAGATACCTGAATCAAACAATCTGTCATAGTCAGCCACATGCCACTGGGACGAATCTTCAAATCAGGCACAATTTGGGGGAGGAAAGTATTTATTGAAACTATAGATTGAGGGGAAGTTCCATAACAGCAAACACAGGTCTGAGCAGAGAGAAAAAACCATCACCAACACCACACACACAGAACAGTAAACAGGCAGGAGGGGCCAAAGAGAATTTCTTCTCCTTTGTATAGGCTTAGGGTGGGGTCTTGCAACCCTATCCCAGACATAATGGCCTCTTGAGTCTCTGGAATTTCCTTCCTGCACTACCCACACAGGAAAGGATGTTTACTTCCAGCTTCTTTGAGCTTCTTTACATCCTGCCCCTTGCTGAGAGGCTGCCTTCCTGTAAACATCCTGAGACCCACGCAAGATAATTAAAAAGATCAAGTTGACAACAAAACCTAACCATCACACCATCACACCATCACATTCTGCCCCTGGGACCCCTAAAATCATGATCATCCATGATGTAAATGTATTACATTCATTCTAACTTTAAAAGTCCTCATGGTTTTTACTAATTCCAATGCTGTTCAAACATCCCCATAGTCCATTGTCTCTTAACTGAGGCATAATATTAAAAAAAAGAAAAAAAAGTAATGGCACAGAATAAATATTCACACTACAAAAGATGGCATTGGGTTATTGGGCATAACAAGGAAAGGTTGAATCAATATAAGATCTTAAACACACACACACACACACACACACACACACACACGCACGCACATGGGGAAATATCAAATTCTTTAGCTCCAAATCTGACAACTCAAGCCAGTGGCAAGTCTCCAAGTCTGGTAATTCTAACCAGCTGGCCTCCTCTTAGCCTGGGGAACAATGCATCTCAAGCCAGCAGCTCTCCTTTGTGACAGCCCCATAGTCTGGGCATTTCAAAAAGTCCTAGGTTTTCAACTGCAACCCATGGTTCATCCTCATGGCTTCACTGGGCCTCAAAATAAGGACTTCCAACAACCCAGCTTCACATTGCCCATGGACATTTCCAAAAAATAAAACCTCATTGCAAATCCAATGACTCATCCTTTTTTCCCCAATGCAGATCAATTGGCCCAATATTAATAGTTGTAATCTCTCAAACAGTTGCAACTGAACAGGTAACAGTTTTGGCCAAAAGAGTTTATTTCTTTCTGTGCTATGTCCTTTTGCTCTTACCAGTCCATTTCTATGCAACAGAACCCTGCACAAGTTCTCAGGACATCAGAAGATGCAGTAAACCTCTCACTCAAACTTGCTTCTGGACCAGACCAGGCAAGGCTCTTTCTTCCCCTCATAAGCCAAACCCCACAGTCCACAGTTCTTATTATATTCAAGTCTTTCACCTCTGACCAGAATGTTCCATTAAACTCTGCCTAGAACACTAAAAGGCATCTCTTAGACTCAGGTTTTACTTCCTTTCCCTTCCTCCTGCAAATCAGTTCCAAACAGCCAAAAGCAACACAGGCAGGTTTTAAGCAGCAACAACACTTCTTCATACCAATTTAACTGTTGCAGATAGCTTCCTGTTGCTAGTATAAAGCACCTGATCAAAAGCAGCTTGTATGAGGAAAGAGTTTACTTTGGCTTACAGACTGGAGGAAAGGTTCCATGATGGCAGGGGACAATGTGGTATGAACAGAGGCTGGACATTACTTCCCAGCTATCGTCAGGTGGACAAAAGCAGCAGGAGAGTGTGCCAAACACTGGCAAGGGGAAGCTAGCCATAACACCCATAAGCCTTTGCTGAACAACACACCTTCAACAAGGTTTTATTTCCAAACTGCCATCAGCTGGGAACCAAGCATTCAGAACACATAAGTTTTTGGGGGACACCTCAATCAAACCATCACAAAGGTGCTTGCCTCTAAAGCCTGCTGGCCTGGGTTCGGTTTCCTAGTACTCAAGTAAAGCTAGATGCACAAAGTAGTACATATATATGTAGCATCAGGAGGCTCTGGCTTTCCCATGTTCTCTTCCCTCTCACTCTCTCATTCTCAAAGAAATAATTTTTTAAAAGATTAAATAAAATAACAATAAAGACTGCTATGTTACTAATCACTTTTCTTTGACAGACTTGACTATGAAGCTTGAATAGCAATCCCACATCTCCTCTGTGTTCTCTTTCTATGATGTCACTTGCTGTATAAACACTGAGGCATGAGGGTGGTCTAGGAACAGAGGAGAGCATTCTGTGGTGTCTATACAAAGCCATAACTAGAGTAGCTGAGCTCATATGAGAAAGCCCACTTATATATTCAGACCCTGTTCCAGCTAAGATTGAATCAGAGAAACCTTTTGATTACTTCATTTTAAAAGAAACTCTTGGATTGAGTAGAGGTCCATAAATAAATTGACAAATCTCTGTAATTGGATTGAGTATGCATGTCTGTGCTTGAGTGGCATTCTGGAGAACATGGCTCTGCTCTCGTCCCAGCCCTGTCTGTCCTGGCACTCTTGGTTTACTTGAGTATGGACTTTGGTTTCTCATGAAAGAGAGGTGGAGGAAGCCATGAGCTGAACTGCAGTGTTAGTGCCAGGGCTGTCCCTTTCTTCTGTGAGGAGGGGGCTTTCCCTGCAAGACCATCTTTACCAATTGCAAAAGTCTTTGTGGAGTTCTACCACTGAGAAAATGAGCAGTGCTGGTGACCCAGACCCTGGGTAGTTTCAAATTCTCTGTTCAAGTGAAGCTTTTACCTCAGCCTTTCAGTCTCATAAACTTGAGAATGTTCCCTGATTTCTTTGTGAGGACTGGACAGAAAAGTCATTGTCTATTTAAGAGTCTGACCCAGTCTCCCAGGTCTTTAAAAGGTGAGAGGAATAGGTTTATAGCAGGCTTGTATAGGTAAGGAGCATGTGGACAGAGGAGGACCCTTGCTTATTTTCCTTTCAGTTAGGCCAGAAATACACATGTGCTTTTGAGTAGGATATATATCTTTATAACAATTACAAATAATTCTTGGAATTACTGTTTTTCCAAATGAGTTGAAAATCCAAGGGTTGATGCCTAAACAGATGCTCTCTTCTCTCTTAGGAGGATATGTATTTTTCTTCTATAATGTTTTACTGCCTGGAATCTCTTATTGAGGGGTGGGCAGCTAGTTTGCTATAGTAATAACCCATGGGTAAAGTCAATCCTCTCACTTATCATAAACAGCCTAGAGCCAAATTCAGGTCCTGAGGTAAGTCATTTGTTAACTCTTGAGAAATGTTGACTCCCTAGGTAATTATAGCTTTAAAAATGGCCCACAGGTTTAGAAATTCATTGCTCTGTTGAAACATAAACTCAAAGTGCCAAGGATACCAATCTGTATATAGTCATGGAGTATTAGGTGTGTATTTATTTATTTATTAGAAAAGTTGGGGCATGAAGCATTAGGCAGGTGAAAATAACATTGCCTAGAGTCACACGAAAGAATCTTAAGGTTACAGGCAGAGGTCTAGAGGCACCATACTTGGCCCACCTCCTCCCTTGTTTTAGTTGTAAGGAAGAGTTCTATTGTTCTCTTCTTGATGGATCTCCTGCCTTTCTCCTGGCTCTTAATCTTCTGGTTCCTGACTCCTTTTTTTCTTTTAAAAAAGTATATATTTTAAGATATGTACGCACACACAGGTATTTTTTCCTTCTAGGCTGGTACTGAATGCCTAGTGCTCACTTGAATATTCCAATTCATACTCTCAAACAGTGGGAAATACACTTAGCTATTTTTTAATTAAAAAAAATCTTTGTGGGCTGGGAAGATGGTCAGTGGCTAAAGGTGCTTTGTTGCAAAGCCTGCTGGCCTGGGTTCAGTTCCCCAGTACCCACATAAAGCCAGGTGCACAGAGTTGCGCATGTGTCTGGAATTTGTTTGTAACCCCAGTGCTGCTCTTTCTCTATCTTTCAAATAAATATATAAAAGTATTTTAAAATATGGAAAATGTTTTTTAAAACTTTTTAATGCATATGAGTACATATGCATATATATGTGTGTGTATAAAATAAAATTATCAAGGAGGTTTATAAGGCTGGGTAGTTCTATAGTGGTCATCTATGCACTGGAGGGGCAGAGAACAGGTGTCTGTTCAGGTATCTGAAGCTGGAAACCTTAGCACCAGGACACCAATGGTGCAGCCCCTGGCTGAAGGTCACAGTCTGGAAGCCTCTTGGAGAGTTACTAATGTGAATCCATGTCGAAATGCTGAAGAAACAGGAATCTAATGTCCATGGCGATGTCACACTTGATCTAAGAGTGGAGCTTGTACATGCTTTCTCCTTTCTCCTTTTCCACTTTTATATGCTCCTGGGCCTCAGCTTATTGGATGGTATTGTCCACAGTCACAGCAGGTCTTCTCACCTCAGGTACTGTCCCATGTGCCAGTTGTCTCTAGAAATGTCCTTACAGACATTCGCTGAAGTATACGAACTTACATCTCTCAATGTAGTCAAGTGGATAATCAAGACTAACCACGAGAGCCCTGCACATGCTAAGTGTGCACTCCAACACTGAGTCCCAACCACAGTTCCCAGCTCCAGGTCTTTGGGAATATTGCCATTAAGTAAACAGACACAAATTCTGTTTTAGTATTCCTGTTTCCTGTTGTAATAGTAGAGGGAATCTTTATTGAAAATAGAATGCAGGCATCTATAAAGCTACCTTTTCAATTCTGTCTCTCCACCCAGGTTCAATGTTGGATATCATCAAATACATTGTTAACCGAGGAGAGCACAAGAATGGAGTTCTGGAAGAGGCAATAATAGCAACAATTCTTAAAGAAGTTTTGGAAGGCTTAGACTATCTACACAGAAATGGTCAGATTCATAGGTATGGTATCTATAAAATTCAACTCTTTATATTTTTAGCACTAGTTTATAAATAATTTTAAGGAACTACACATTGAAGATAGGTTTTGGTATTATTTAAAAAGTAAAATAAAGCACAACAGAATCAAAATTAAAAAATGTTGATGGGTTATATTGTTTTCATGAGAATTGATTTGTGTGCTTTCACTGATGTAGAGCTGAATATAGAAAGTTCTGAGTTGAATCATTAATGAATTAGTTAACATAATTTGTCTTGAAGTATTCTAGGTTGAACTGGATGGCATCTCTCACTTTCTTATACAGGCAAGATTGGTATAGATATTACAATATATTAACTATTTTTGAGCTGGGGGTGAGAGGGAAGGCGAAGGCACTAGCTTACTCTTTTGTAACATAGAATACTAATTCTTCAAATTGCCAGTAAGCACAGAATTTAAGTGCCTGATGTTTAGAAAGGTTAGTATCACTTCAACTCTAAGGAATTTCTACAAGTAGAAAACCATTCACCAGTATTACTAATGATGTAATTGCTCTTCCCTGAACTCTAAGTAAGCTGTATATTTAATGATATGTACTATATTTTCCATACACAGGAAGGAAAAATACTACTTTAGAACTGTAATTTATACATTTTCATTTTCTTTTAGTCTTAAGATTGCTCTGCAGAGCTTCCTTTTACTAAATAACTATCATACAGAATATATGGTATAGAATATCATATTAAACATTAAATATAGAATATCATAATTAAATCTAGAAATTATAATTAATATTTAATGATAACTTGCTATCTCCACAAGAGAGATTGATCATATTCACTTTTAAGATTGCAGTGATGCTATTTGGTAAAGTACCACAGGAAAAGTAGAATAGTTTACTCAGACAAGACCTTAGTTCTTAATAAAAAAGGCTACTAGTGTACTCAGTAGTGATTTAAATAAATACACATAATGATTTTAAATAAAATATTTGTCATTAAACTCCTGTGTGACTTAGGAGCCAAGTATAAAATTTATAGTGTGCATTTGCAACTTGAAAAAAATCTGTGATATAATTTCAATATTCAGAATATAATGATTAATTATATCACCCAGCTGGCTTGTATGTTGTATGTTAAAATCTACTTGAGTGAGGTGGTGTATGTAATATCTATACTCTTGCTAACTCATTACTCATTTGTTTTCTAACAGGGACTTGAAAGCTGGTAATATTCTTCTGGGTGAGGATGGTTCAGTACAAATAGCAGGTAAAGCTGATGAAGATCAAATCCTTTGCTTGTTTACAGGACCATTACAATTTTAAGGAGTGGAGAATGATTCCTGGGAAGTGAATGAGGGCATGCAAATTGGGGCTGCCCTGATCCACTGGACATGCATTTCTGGAATGGCTGGGGCTGAGGCCTGCCATGCTTTCCTGCTGCTGTTTGGATGAAAAGTTGTTAGATCTTCAAATAATGAGCAATGCTACTTTAGTGCAGACCTTTTGAGAAAGAATGATTTGACTTTCAATTTTCTTATTTTCTACCTGAAAAGATTTTCTGCTTTCCACATTGAATAATGGTATTTATACACCTGCAAGAGGAGTGCTCTGCTTCGGAAAAGTTTTCCGATGAGTTTGAAAGTTGAAGTATTAATTTAGGAATCTTTTATTTCTGAATTGCTGTTGAGTGGCCACATCAGGTGACCATGTCCCATGGATTGGTACCTGCCTGCCATTTTCTTATTTCGAGTTATCAGAGTAACCTGAATGGTTTAGGATGAAACGAGGCTACTTCCATGTTCTCTCTTTTTCACCCCAGCTCCTTCCACGTCTGTCTCAGCCATTCTTTCACACTCTCACCATCTCTCTGTGGGGGTGGTTGTGGCATGTTTGGTTGGACGGTCTTTTCCTGTAGTGGACTGTTCCTGTCGTTTCAGGGGGCTAAGATTTCTGGTCTCCAGACAGATATTATTATCAGTCTATTCTTGCACCATCCGTAATGAAAAGCACTGATTTGGCTTCTCCTTTTAGGAATGTTGAAAGTTGCTTCCTATGATTAATCAATCTAATTGACCTCATTTTGAGTGGGGATGGAAGATGCCTTTCTTCTCGCATAGATCTGAACTTTTGGCTTACCTAGTTGTTCACCAAAGTCGACTCTTTGTTTTAGATGAAGATCTGTTTTTAGACAAATCTAGAGTTATTAGAAGTAGAAGAAATTGGCAGAAAACAAACATCAGCACAGAGTAAGCTTCCTTTTCTTTCTTTCTTTCTTTTTTTTTTTTTGGGGTGCTGAGTGGCTGAGGGTGAAACCTGAGCATGCCAGGAAAGTGCCCCACAACCTGAAGGCATGAGCTGTCCTCTCTGAGTCTCTGACTCCCTGTTCACTCTCCATGCGCCTCTCAGATGAGTCTTTTGCCAGTGGGACCAGAGAGATTGACCTTGGCCTCTGTATTTACTTTCCCACATGAAGCAAAGTTTTGGACTTTTTTTTTTTTTTTTTTTAGGAGAGAAGACATGCTTTAGAAATGTAAATGAAAGTTGGGAATTGTTTGCAATCAGACATTTCTTCTTGATAACAGAGAACTTATAATGAAAGTGATTACCTCAGAGAACATAGATTTAGTCAAGTACAATAGTTGTTCTAAGACCATTGGGGAGTCATTCTGTGTATTAGATGGGCCCAAAGGCTTTGAAATCCTGATTTATATCTACTTTGTGATTTAGGGGCTGCTGTTACATCTTTAATTCCCGGTTCCCCATCTGTGAGATGGAGATGATGATGCCTGTCTTTCAGGCATAGACACAGTTTCCCTCAATAGTTACCAAAGCTTAAGAGTCAGGTGCCTGTGACTATCGTGTGATTCTGGGAGGTGCAGAGTATTCCAGGCAGACAGAAGGAGCCATTTGTAAACAGAACATTGTTTATGTTAGATTATTTTAAAGGAATCTAAAAGAAAGGGACTAGGATTTTTAAGACTCTAAAATTATATACTTTTTTTAATTTTAAAGAGTTGCATTTGTACCTAAGTTTTAGAAGCCTATCTTAAAATTTTCATTTATGTGTGGGTGGGTGTGTATGTACATGTGCTATTGCACCAGGCTCTCTTACCACTGCAAACAAATGCCCATCTGGCTTTAGGTGAGTGGATGGGGTACTGAACCCAAGCTGGCAGGCATTGCAAGCAAACACCTTTAACCACTGAGCAAACTCCCCTCTCCTGTACAAAATTTTGCTTTAATAATTTTATATTGTATATTTTAAGCTCTGCCCAGATTATGTGCATGTCATGTTGCTTGGGCTCAATCTTGCTAGCTTATAGGTTTGTTGTAAAATTATGTAAAATGTAAATACGTAAAATGGTTAGTATAGCCCATAAAATGGGCCATGGACAAGAATAGTTCACTGAGCACAAAATGAAAGCAGTCTTTAATGTAAGGAAAAATAAGCTGTAACTCAGAAATGGAAAAACACAGGTTAGAACAACATTGTAGTACCTTTTACCACAACTCTCAATGTTGGTATTTTGTTGGCAGTGGTACAGAGTTACATCCATCCTGGGAAGGAATCAGTTATATCTCACACCTAGAGGTCCAGTTCACCTTTGTCTCAGCAACTGAGTGGAATATGAGCTTATAGAAGCCACTCACAAGCATCTCTTCCCGAGTCCACATTTGGTAAGACCATGTTGACTGCTGGAGTCAGCCATGGTCAGCGTTATACTTCATGGGAATCTGCAATCAGGATCTTTCTGTGAGAGAGAGTGAGTTACACATCTTCTAGCACACCATTGTGGCCTCCTGTCTTTGAGGAACCGGCCCTCTAGCAATCCCTGTATGTTGGGAATGACATGAATATAAGTTTGTTGGATTTTTTAAATAGAAGATTGAAACAGGTTCTCTCTTTGTAGAGCACCAGGCTGGCCTTGAACTTGGGACTATCCTCCTGCCTCTGCAATTTAGTGTTAGGATTACAGACATGCACTGTCAGGCCCAGCTTGTTTGTCATGGTTTTGATTATGAGAGAAAACATTGGAGTCAGCTTGAGTGTCTTAAGTACAGTGTACAATGTGTCCATTAATGGGACACTCACCCACTGTGAAGGAGAAAGAAAAGTTCTCTATTTATGGAAATGGAATAAAAAATCATCCAACTACTTGGTTAAGTGAATACAACAAGGTGAAAAATGATAGAGGTACATAGTTTAGTATCATTTATGAAAGAAATGGAGAGGACTTCTATGAGCATTTTTGCAGAAAGAAATTGAAAGGATAGTTATGTGGGAATGAGACTTCATAACTTATACTTTCAATTTTATTATGATTACTTTAAAATGTTTTATTTATTTAAGGAAGACGGAGAGAGAGAAAGGGAGGACCAGTGCCTGTAGCCAAGGCAAATGAAATACAGATGCGTGCACCACTTTGTGTGTCTGGCTTTACATGGGTACTGGGGAATTGAACCGGGACTGGCAGGCTTACAAGCAAGTGTCTTTAACCCCTGAGCCATCTCTTCAGCCCCAACACTTTCAATTTTAAACCATACATAGCTGACCTTATAAAACAAATGAAATGACTCAGGAAACTCAATACATCAAAGTCAAAGCCCTTTCAGACTTCATATTGTGAAAATGTCTAGTGTTGTCCACAGTGGAGGGACTGAGCCTTTTATACTCATCAGCAGCTTCAGTACTTACCAGTCTTTCATTATATGTATTTATCCCCTCTCCCTTTACTTTGCTGGCACTTATCATATTCATATGGAATTTTGTTCTCTAGCCATCGAAGTTTTCTACCATATTTTGTCACCTCTTAGGGAGTGCAGTGTTTCTTATTCAAAAGGACAGGTAAGTTTGAAAACATAATACTTCAACTAAAGCACCTAAAATATGTGAGAAAGCAGAAGCTTGCCAGCTCCAGTGATCTCCTTGTGTAGACTTTGATCTCAGCTGGCTTGGTTGAAATTCCCGGGCTATTACTTAGTAGCTCTAAGTTACTAAACCTCCTTCAAACTCAGTTCTGTTAAAGGGGATTAAGATGCAGTGTTTAACAGTGGTTGGTACACAGATGCTGGACCATTACTTCTGTTTCTATGGTTACTAGTATTACTATCATTCTTTCCATTACTACAACCAGCTGGGTCATCCTTGTACTGTCACGTGAACTGCAAATTTGTCTTGCAAAAGAGGCTCAGCTCTGAGGGACTTTATGAGGTACAAAGAGGTCAGTTTACTAACTAGAATTTGGAAGTAAACTTGCCATTAATCTTGCTTTAAGCTGATAAGAAAGTGCAGTTAATTTTCTTTGTCGAGTGATGAAATGGGCCTTTCTCTTGAAGAGGGTCAAAATAGCAATGAATTGCCTTTGAAATGCAAAGATAGATCAACTCCTGCCTTGTTCTGCCTCTTGGTACCGTGCCAGTCACCTCGTCCCATTATTCTTGTCAAATTAATGAGTGAGCTCTTTCCTGGGTGTCTGGAACACATTGTACTTTCTGTCTCAGTTGGGATCCTCCAAGGTGAGGGTTCCTGAGCTTTTCTTTCTGTTGAAGGCCTTGGGGGATCTTCCTGTGCTGTGGGAGGTAGTGTGATTGCTTTCGGGGGGGCTGCTGGGTTCATGGGGGCTTTTGCAGGAAACCCTGTGTGGGGTGGTTGTAAGGATTAGATGGGTCTCCATGTGGAAGGCTGTGCATGTTATGTGACTTTGCACTAGTCATTCTGTATATACTTGGCTTCTCTTTGGCACAGCAGCCCCTGCTTCCAACGGCTAGCATGCTCTAAAGGGCCTCCGAATCAGTGCAGTTTCTTCACCTTTGGAGCTACAGCTTCTGAGAAGTCACACTGTTTTCTCCTAATTCTCTGCACTGAGCACAACATTGTATTTATACCTATTTCATATTTCAACTTTGAATTTAAGCTATAACACAAAGTTCCTATCCTAAAAACAAACAAACAAGCAAATATTTCCCATGTTTCCTGCTACTGCTGCCCCTGTTTGAGAGTGGATTGACTTTCCTGTTCAGACAGTTGGTCAGAACTGGGCTGTGGGTGTTTGCTGGCATCTTTAGTGGGTGATATAGGGGAGGGTGCTGGGTGGGAGAGATGAAAACAGAGGCACACAGTTGTAGCAAGAGCAAAGCTCTCCCCAGTTGCTTCTTGTTTTTTTGAGCAAGTACATTGATTTTACCTGACAAGCCTTGTCCATTTCCTTTTGTGACTTCATCCTTAGGATGTATACTTTGAAATAAAAGGCATAGTTTTTATTTATTTGTTTGAATACAATGTATATTACATATCTTGAGTGTTATGTGCACTGTTTTTAAGAAAGGTCATATTTGCCTACTAGAAAGCAAAACAGTCTTATGTAAAAAAATCCCTCTTTCTATCATATATTTCAATTCCCTTTCTGAGAACTTTTTGTTACACAAGGGAAAATCAAGACACTTGATTTAGACAATGAGAAACCCTGGCCTTATTATGCATTGAGAAGTATGGTGTATTAGGCTAACACCTTTAGTTCTATTACAAAGGTACAGGTTTTGTGGGAAGTGCATCCATTTCTATTGACTGTGGTTATAAGATCAGTGTTTCCTGCATGTCTTACTGGCTCTTGGGAACTGACTATTCTAGATTCGTTCAGTCTTTACCACAACCCGTGGGGAAGGAACTGTTATGCCTACGTTACAGACCAGAAACCAAGGCAGAGTGGGAAGTGATTTACTCAGGCTAGATGTAGGAGAGAGAAGTGGTGGGGCCAGGCTTCAGATTCAGGTTCTTTACATGAGCCAACCCCCATATGTGGGATTTCCAGGGAGAGCACCCTAAATCTGGACCTCACCGCTCTCAATTTCAGATGGAACACTGGTAAAAATCACGAGTTTCCCCCCCTCAATCCTCTGCAGAAATCTACCGTGGGTCAGAGGTCATATTTAGCTTCTATTTCCTAAACCTCAGCTATGATATTATGAATTGAACCTAGACGATATGAGGATATAATATAATGCTTTCATTTTTCTCTGCTCTGCTTGGCAAGCCTGTCTGTGACACCCTGACATGAAGCTTGGGTAGGATACCTTGACAAACCTAATGGGTTTTGCTGCAATTTGTGATAGAAAGGAGCATGGCTGTTTGAAAGTCCTGCTCTTCCCACGGCATAGCATTGCATTTTCTAACTTGATGCTCTGTCATATTGTCATGAAAAGCTTAGTACCTTGTCTGGCAAGTGATAGAGCCTGTTTGTCCAGAATTCATGAAAGGAAGTATTTTAAGCAAAGAAGGCCAAACAGGTCACTTTGGGATGGTCACTGCACGTCTATTTATTCTAGGATTCTTTTAAATTGTGGCCAGTCATTCTTAATGTATTATAAACATGTTGATTTCAAAACATGATTTTTTTCTTGTGATTTTTAAAAGACAGCATCTTTTTCTTTCTTTTTTTTTTTTCAGCTCTGGATGGTTTGGTATTCATTATGCAACCTAGGTTGCTCTGGAACTCACAGCAATCCTCTTCTCTCATCCTCCCGAGTGCTGAGATTACAGGATTATGTCAGCATACCTGGGCTATAGGTTTATAGGTTTCTGAAGAACTTTCTAGATTATAACATACTGTATGTATGAAAGATGTTGTGATCATGTTCAAGGCTTTCTTTCACCTGGGGAACAAGTGTGCTGTAGTCTAGATGTCCCTCCTAAGTTTATAATTTAGACCCTCATTATCAGTATGACAGTGCTAAGAGATGACTATTGGGAACTGACTATTCTAGATTCATTCAGTCTTTACCACAACCCATGGGGAAGGAACTGTTATGCCTACGTTACAGACCAGAAACCAAGGCAGAGCGGGAAGGGCTTAGGCCATGGTGGCTGAATTCTCCTGATTGGGATAAGTCCCCTTGTGAAAGAGACCACAGAGAATTGGTTTCCCCATCCCATGGAGTGAAAATACGTCTAACAGGTGCCATGAATGAATCAGAGAGCAGGACCTCACCTGACAGTGAGTCTTCTGGAGTCTGATGTTGGACTTTTCCAGTCTCCTGAACACCAAGAAGTAGAGTTGTGCTGTTGTTTAGTTGTGCAGTGGGAAGTATTGTGTTGTAGTGGCCAAAAGGGATTCTCACAGTGCTTGTGTTTGTGAATATGTATTTCCCATCCTCAGACATTTGTAAGAGAAATCAAGGCTGGCACCAAGTCTAGAATACTTGAAAAGTGCCTTTACATTTGTCTCAATGAATCTGAGCCCATTCCAATCAAACTTATGCTGTAGGGGTTTTACCATCTACCAGGAGTGTCCCACCTTTTGACACTGAAGTATAATTGTGTCATCCACAGATATGCTAGGCATCATCATAGCCATCTTGGGCATATGCTGCCCACAGGTTGGACACACCTATAAGGCATGTTGGTATAACTTTGGGTTGTATCTCTGTACTCGGAGAGGGAGATTCTTTCCTTATCATCTTTGAATACATGTTCAGCTTTGGTCTGCATCTTCATCATGGGAAAATCCATGACTGTCAAGGAAAGCTAAGCTCATTCCAATACTTAGGCATTATTCCCCAGGAGCCAGTGGAGGGTGTGCAAAGTGACTAAGGGCTTAAAGTCCCAACTACTGTATCTTTACATGTTCCTTCTGTCTTCTTTGTCCTGATAAAGTACACTTTGATGGGGAGAACCAGAGGTTGAAGAGGTATGTAGCAGTTCCCTTCTCGTGGCTCTTACAAAAACACCCAACCAGAAGCAGCTTATGGGAGGAAAGGGTTTATTTTAGGCTTACAGTTTCTATGGGAAGTCTCATCATGATGCAGAAAGCATTACAATCAATTCACATCTTCATATGGTGTACATCTTCATCATCAGAAAGTAAGTGCTTAGAGTGAACTAGTTAGTTCTGAACACCCACTGGCTGGACTTAGAATCCTCAAGGCCCATCGCCAGTGACACATCTCCTCCAGCTAGTCTCCACTTCTCAAAGGCTCTATCAGTTGAGCACCAAGCCGAAGGCTTAATCACAAACACTGAAGACTATGGGGGATATTTTACATTCAAACCACCACCATGTATTTCTTTTATTGTAGGGAAAAGAGGTGGGTGCTTTGAGCAAGGTAATGTGGGCACCTGAGATGCCCTGATCCACCCTCTAATGAGTGTGCCATGCTATGAAAGCCTCTGATGCCTCATGTTTATTGGCACCATGGCCCCAAGCATGGGCTTTGACATTGGACAGCCTGGTTGAAATCTATTGTTGGTTGCTCTCTCCAGCCAAGTAGCCTTGTAGTTTGTGTACATTTATAATAAGAAAGTGCTAGAGCACAGTTAAAACACAGTCTATTTTTGAATGAGTTAACTGTGCTGTTTCTGTGTGGAAAAGGGGTCAGGTCTCGATTTGGTATTGCGAGATCACAATGAGTTTGCTGAGGGGTGAAACTTTCTTTGCCCCATTAATTTTCCCAGTTTCACCAGAGTAAAGAATGTTATATGCATCCATCATATCACTCCCTCACATAATTTTAATGTTGTCAGTGAAATAATAAAGCTCAGAGGGATGACCTACCTATTACTGGGTCTTTTCCACAAATGCTTGTGTTTTGGATTGAAGTGAGGGCTTCAGCATTTTCTTGGTCCCTTTACTTTGTTAATGTGCTCTCTCTCTCTCTTGCTCTCTCTCTCTCTCTCTCTCTCTCTCTCTCTCTCTCTCTCTCTCTCTCTCTCTCTCTCTCTCTCTCTCTCTCTCTCTCTGGTTTTTTGAGGTAGGGTCTTGCTCTAGCCCAGGCTGACCTGGAATTCACTATGTAGTCTCAGGGTGGCCTCGAACTCACAGCGATCCTCCTACCTCTGCCTCCCTAGTGCTGTCTCTTGAACAACTTGATCATGGGCATACTATTCCTCATCCTTCCCTTTACCACTCCAGCCTTATTGGGTTAAGCCTCAAAGAGGCCCAAGTATCTCTTATGCTTGGCTATAGAAGCTAGGGTATGTCTTATACCCTAGTTTGCTAGCCTGTGGCACAGTACTGACACAAAGAAAGAAAGGGGTTTTTCTTTCCCCTTTTGCCTCAGGATGGGATCATTACAGAGGTAGAAGCTGGGTTGTCTCTGTCCACATCCTCTAATAGTGTTTGACATGAGACAGGAGTTCAGGCATTTGCTGAATGCGATCTGATTGGAGACATGCTAGATGCTCTGTCTCCAGCAGGCTATCACAAGTCCTTGGGCCCATTTGTGCAGCAGGTGCAGCTATATGGCATAGCCAAAGGTTCAGCCCAGTGAGCACATGTATCAGCTTAGTAGGGCCAGGTGAAAATACCTAAACTACTTAGGCAGTTATACAGCTCTGCAGATCTTTTCAAATATTTATTTATTGATAGGAAGGGAGGGAGGAAGGGAGGGGGGGGGAGAGAGAGGAGAGAGAGAGAGAGAGAGAGAGAGAGAGAATGGGTGTACTAAGGCCTCCTGCCACTGTACATGAACTCCAGACAAATGCACCACTTTGTGCATCTGGCTCTAGGTGGGCACCGGGGAATCAAACCCAGGCTGTCAGGCTTTGCAAGCGAGCATCTTCAACTGCTGAGCCATCCCTCCAGCCCATAGCTACATATTTTTAATTCTAATATTAGATTTTTTCACTTTCTGTTTTTGAGACTTACTCTCACTTTGTTACCAGGCTGGCTGGTCTTTAACTCAAAATCGCCCTTCTTTCACCTCCTGTGTGCTAGGACTACAGTCCTGACTAAATATAGTTTATTTATTTATTTTCTGAGATAGGGTCTCACTCTAGCCCAGGCTGACCTGGAATTCACTATATAGGCTCAGGCTGGCCTTGAACTCATGGTGATCCTTCTACCTCTGCTCTCGAGTGCTGGGATTTAAAAAAAATTGACAGCCTCCATAACAGAAAATTTACCATGGTCATCATCCTCTACCACAACTCTCCTCTTTTTCCCTTCATAATCTTCCCTCTACTGAATCCCTTCTCTCCAAGTAGTCTCTCTTCTATTTTTTCCCTCCTATTAGGCCTTGTGTAGGTAGTATCATCCACAGTGAGGTCATGAGGGCTGTGGCCACTGTGTATTTGGAAGACAGCATTGTAAAACACTCTTCCCCTTCCTTTGGCTTTTACATTCTTCCGCCTCCTCTTTCACAATGGTCCCTGAGGCTTTGGGGGTTGGTGTTAGCAATATGTCACTTCACCATAATTTCTTATCAGCACTTTTATGAGTCCTGAGTCACCCCAGTGATCACCACCCTATGAAAAGAGAAGTTTCTCTAACCCAAAGTGAGAGCAACATCAATATATGGCCATAAACATAAGTATTTCAAAGGCAGTTTGGTGGGTCTAATATATGAAGATAGTTTTTTAATGACCATTTTCACCTTCAGTGATGGCATGATCTGCCTTAGATAGCTTTCAAAGAAATGCTTAAGGAAGAGCAAAGCAGAGAACACTGGGTGTATACCCAGAAATGGAAATAGGTGCAGACAAACTAAACTCTTTGAAGAAGGAGGTTTGAACCACTGTTCTTGCTTTGAGTTTCAGGGACAGTTTGTAATTACATAAATTAGAGATTAATGAATCATGAGAAAGGCCATCTATACCAGTTCTTTTTTCACTTAGATCAGCACAGTAAACTGTCGTGGCCCCTCCATTTCGGTGATGCTGATAAATGGTAACATTTGGTGAAACCCCTAGCATGAACCAATAATGTGATCAATTCTAGAAACTTAGTTTTCTATTCCATCTGCGACCCATCAACAGGAAACACGTGGGGGCGATTTAAGCAGCTTTCTTCCCTTCAGCAGCAGCTCAGGGTTGTTTGAGCAACACCTCCAGGAAGCATCACTGGCTGAGCAGAGAGCAGAAGCGCTGCGCACTGCGCCCCTGCTGCAGTTCTTCCTCAGCTGTGCAGACAGGGCTGAGCACGCCTCCGTGCCTCCTCACTGTCTTTCCTCCCTGCTCTCCTCCATTGTTTCTTTTGAGGACCTTCAGTTATTAAGTTATAGTATCAAAAGCCTGAGGAGATTGCTCAGTGGTTAAGGGAGCTTGCTTGCAAAGCCTGTTGGCCCTGCTCCAATTCCCCAGCCGCCCACATAAAGCCATCTGGGTATTTAGTTTTTGCAGAGGCAAGAGATTCTGATGTGTATACACACACACACACACACACACACACACACACACACACACACACACACTTTAAAAAAATACAGAGCTCTGAACACAACTGGAATTTTTAGATGGAAAGAAAACTTTCAGTTCTTAACCTGATTTTTTTCTGTTTATATCTCACAGCTTGCTTCTTCCTTGGAGAAAAGTGAACATTAGGTGTTTGGGTTCAGTGTGTCTTAAATGATTATTTGACAGATATTAATGAGTATTTGTGATGTTCCACAAATAGTTATCTGAGCTGACACGGAAGAGCAATGGAGACATTGTGTCTACTGTCTGTCAGTTTACGAAATAAGCAAGACACATTTTACTATAAACAGCCAATGTCTACAATTTTTATATCTGTGGAAAAAAATTCTTGTTCCTGGGGAACTTAAATTAGTCACAGGTGGACTAGTTGACTAAGTTGTCCTGGGGATAAATTGTACCTGTGCGCTGGAAGTAGGTGGGCATTCCAGTCAGCATCATCTCTGGACTTGCTGCATTATTATGATTGGTTATAGATTCTTAGGAAATATAAATAAAGCCAATATGTCCTTGCAGTATAAGGTATTTAACTGGACTTTTGATTGTGCAGAATACTCTTGAGGACATAATACCCAAGGGTCTCTACTCCCTGGTCACTAACTTATTCTTTTCCCCTACCAAATCCTTTCCTGGCCATGGTTTCTGCCACCTGTAAATGATGTTGTTAGCCTCTCAAATGTCCTTCTAACTCTAACCATCGTATGAACACAGTGCAGAGGAACTTTATAACTCTTTTGAACCCAGCAGACTGCCTTTCTCTATCTGTCCTGCTTCTCAAGTGACAGGACCAGTCCTCTTATGAGTAGCTCAGAAATTTTGCTCCCCACTGTCTTTCCCTCACACTGTACATCCAGTCCAATATGTCATAGTTTCTCTTGCTGACCGCATCTCCCTACATCCTCTGACAGCCATCATCCTGGCCCAGGATTGACCCTTCTCATCTGGACTAGGTGCCTCCTAAGGGGTCTTCCTCCCCTGCCCCTCCCTGCCTTCTGCATGGCGTCCAGAAGAATGCTGATCAACCAGGTTGCCTTACACATTCCCTTTACTGGAAACCCTCCTATCCAGTCTATTTTAGAGTGAATGTCTACCTCCTTAAGGTGCTCCTCAGCACCTTACAAGATCCCACCCCTCTCATGCTTCTTCCTTCCTGCTTTTCCATGCCAGACAGGTGACCTTCCTTGCCTTGGCATGCTCCTGCCTCAGGATTTTGTGGCTGGCTATGCCCCTTGGCCTGGAATCCTCCTTCCCTTATGTTCTTCAGATCTTGGCTCAAACGGGGCATGCTTGACGCTTCCACGTCTGTCACACTTCTTTTCATGCGCTGCTTTTCCTGACTACAGAAATTAGTGTATGCTACATTAATGGATCTCACCATGTGCCTCAAGACCAACACCATCGGCCAACTGAGCTTTTTAGAAATGCAGTCTTGAGCTCTCCTTCCCATTCCCAGAGCTGTTGAATGAGAAGTTTGTAAGAAGCCTCTAGTGATGTGATGTACACCAAAGCTCAAGAGCCACTCTGGGTGACATTTTAGTGTCTTGGCCTACTGTCTGCACTTTTCTTTCCTCTTTCTCCAGTGCCACTTAGGTATCAACTCTAAAAGGATGGGCTGGAATGAATTAGGAATTCATGGTTATATAGAAAGTGCACATTAAATATACTGAACAAAAGTCTAATGTGTGATCCCCATAGTTCAATTTAAATGATATCCTTATTATAGATTTGAAATTCTGCATATTCTTTGAGGATATTATTTCAGCTAATCCCCCTGAAAACATTGTGGAAATGATGTCAGTTGTTTCTTTGAACAGTAGTGGAGACTGGAGTTAAACTGCTATTTTAATCATAACCCAGAGGGTCTTTCTCTGTCAAGTGTTCAGGTAGGTTGTAGTGGATTCAGGGGGGCATCTGACAGTGAAGCTATTTAAGTGGAGATTTGTATGAAAAAGACCACCTGCAGGTACATGAATGTTGCTTTGCAAACAGACCTATTACTATTTGATCAAAGGTGCTTGTTCCTGTCTTTGGCTATGGCCTGGCAGGGGCCCTGTTGACTTCAGGAGCATGCTTTTGGCTTGGGAGATATTCCCCTCATGGCTGTTGTCTCCTAATAGCAGTTCTGACAGATGGTTCAGCGGGGTTGGTTTCATACATGAAGGGTCCAAGGACTGCTGAGCAGCTGTGGACTTGTGTGCAGTCATTGCTAAGATCTGCTCTTAGGTGGCCTCAGCCTCACTTTCGGTCCTTGCCATTCATGCCCCTGCCCCCAACTCCCATATTATTTTTTAAAAAATATTTTATTTATTTTCAAGTAGAGAGAGAGGGGCAGGGGAAGGCGGAAAGACAGATAATGGGTAAGCTAGGGCTGCAAAGGAACTCCAGATGTATTTGCCATTCTGTGCATCTGGCTTCATGTGCATACTGGGGAATCTAACCTGGGTCATTAGACTTTGCAGACAAGCGCCATAACTGCTGAGCCATTTCTCCAGCCCTCCCATATGATTTTTAACTCTGTATATTTTGACAGTTCCACTGCCCCAGGCTTTAGTTCCTTTAAGCTGTAAAATAGAGTTGACCACATTAGTCTTTAAGGACCTGTGCCACATCAAAATGTTTGAGTGGCCCCTCATTAACTTCAGTCACTAAAAACATTGTCATTTCTTTTTGAAAGCCTGCAAATCAGAGGACAATTTTGGGCACGTAGGGTGGACCACCTTTAAAGTAGCCCTTTTTTATTCACTGTGCAGCCAGTAGCTCAGGGATTGTCTTGGTTTTCCTTTGTTCACAGTAATTATGATAGTTAATAGGAAGTTGGCCACTGGTGATCTTTATACCATGTGTGTGTCTCTTTGAACTTGAGACAGCTGACTCCTGTCTGGGACCTTCAGCACAGCTGGCCTGGGATTCCAGCCTCCACAGCATTTGAAGGAAACTTGGCAGCAAGGTTGAAAACCTATTCAGATGATACCGCGAGTATTGGAAGGCTTGCCTTTTGATTTCCCTTGTTTTTAAATATGAAAATCTTCATTAGGGAATTTAAAAAAAAGATACCATCTTACAGTTTCTTTCCTTCTTTTGCTTTCTGGAAAGGTTGTGAAATTGCTATTCTCTGCAGTCATCACTGACTCTACCCTCCTCATTCATAGCTGGGGAAGATGCATTTGTCCAGAGCAGCTGACAGGTGACTCTCCAGGGCCCAGACACAGGAAATTCCACGGGATCATGTTTTCTGACTGTGAATGCCTTGGACACCATTCTGATGGTACCACAGCCAGGAAAGCCAGACAAGACCACTGACCGCCATTTGCTTGCAAGAAAAAAAATCAGCAGAATGACAGGCAGGAGCCTGGTGAGGGGCCAGTGAGAGGGGTGGTGAGAAGTGAGGATGTTAAAGAAATCTTATCCCCCTCCCCCTCCAGGCTCTCAGAAGCAGGGCAGGTGGTATATTAATAATTGATCACTAATTGTAGATCAGTTGACAACACACTTAACAACTTCTTTAAAAGATGAGTGGGTTCAGGGCGGTTGCTTGGATGAAATAGCACCACCCCCAGCTCATCAGAGTGTGGGATGAAAGAGAGAGCAAGAGCAGGGCTAAGCACACCTGTGCTGAGAATGAGGCTCCCTGTGCCATGGCGTCTCCCCCCCACGAACAGCTGTTGCTGATGGACAGTTCAGCATGTGATTATAAATTATTTTTATGTACTCAAAGAAGGTTTTGTGACATTCTGAACATGTGGAATTCCTATAGAGAGCTGCCATGTGTTTTTGAATTTGTTTGGTGTCCTGGATTCATTGGACACAGTTGTGTGTCACTATACCTGACAGTTGTGTATGGGATGTGATTTGCTCTTGTATCGCCTTTGAACTTACCACATCATGGACTCTGTGAATGTTCCACATACGTACTTGGCCTGCACTTTCTTTTCATGACTTAGTTCTCTTTGCCTAAGACTTGATGAGGGAAGTTGAGGAGTTGGCCACACATTGGCATACTGAATCTGCCATAGCATCTTCTAGGAGACTTCTCCAACCTCCACATGCATTGAATCAGCTGAGCATTGTGCTACTGTGCAGATTCCTCAACCAGCAGTTCTGGAGTGGGACCTGAGGCTTTGTTGAGAGGCTCCCAGTCTGTAGGTTCCCTTGGATGACAAGAGTAGAGTTTAGAAGACAGCCCTCTTCTGTTTCCTAGAAGTGTGTTCTGTTCAAGGCTTTGGAAATACTGCTCCAAAGAGCAACCAAAAGTAAACTGGACTTCTCTTGTTCCACCCCTTCTAAGTCACCTCTGCATATATTTGTTTTGATTTATGCCTCTGGCATTAAAAGCCATGCTTAATGCTGGAGCTGTTCTAAAATCCAAAGTTACACTGTGTGCTAAACTGATTTAGGGCTGATTTTTTTTTTTTTACCTAGTCCTTTTGGGAATTTCAGTGACCTTGGCCTCTGATGCAGTGGTTAACCCTTAATAGTCCGAAAGCATGAATGCTCAGAGAAATCCAGATGGGGAAGGTCAGGAGACTGCAAGAGTAAGACTTTGGATATAGATCCCTGGTCAGAGACATTTGGATCTCTCCTATTGCAAGAAGTCTTGGACATTTGGTTTCAGAGTTGGGGCCTGACAAAAGTCATAGACTCTTGTTTTCCAGTCTGCACCTGTCTTCCTGGGTGCTGGTGCTCCTTGCATGGCATCTTCAAGTGACTGTTCCTGCACAGGAAGAATATGGCAAGCCCTGAGCAGTGGTTCCTCTCTCCAGGAAGAAAATGCCCCTTCAAGAGCTCACACTGTCACTCCTGTCAGGTCTCATAGGTCAACACTGGGACCGAAATTTCCTTTTGCAGAGGAACCCATCACTGCCTGACATTTTAGTTTAGGACCATCCTCAGAGGCCTGGCAGATGACATCAAGACTGTGGTGGAGCAGCAGCAATACAAATGTGGGCAGTCAGCTCACAGTGTGTGTCACAGGATGGATGCCTTACCATATTCAGAGCTTTCCACTCTAAAGCCTGAGAAACTGCTGCCAAGAAATACAATCAATTAGACCCCACAGTATACCTCTTTAGGTAGGAGGCTCTGTATACTATATCATGAGTGTCACTGTGTGGCCTTATGGCAATTAGGCTTGCCTTTGTACCTGTGCTGAAAAGCCACAGTAACAATAAAGTGAGACCTGTTCTTAAGCACAGGGGCATGATTTCTAGAAGGAAACCAGCGCCACAAGTATACTTGGCTGCTGTCCAGATATTGCCACATCCTGGCTTGGTCCCCTGAGACTTTGATTTTTCTACTCCCCCAGGTTGTACTGAGTTCTGCTGATGAGGCCTGGGTACCCAGAAGTATGGTATCTACAAAGTGTCCTTTCTGCATCCTTGGAGGAAGCAATGTCCAGCCTCCCCCACCTCCTCCAGTGCAGGCTTCCTAGACAGGAAGGAGGCTATGGCCTCTGGTCCCACTCAGACTTGGTTCTCAGTGCCCAGAGGCCTGATGGCATTTTGATGATGGCCAACCTCCAAGAAAGTGAAATGTTGCTCCTATTTAACTAAAAAACAAAGTAAAATGGATGGACAAAGACTGGGTTTAATCATGCATTAAAAAAATAAAGCTGAAAAAAATGGTGATTTGGTCAGTTAAAAGAAGCTCCACTTGGCTGAAATGTATATAATTAGATAAGCTTTGGCATGCAGGGAACAATACAGGAAGCATGTTGGCTCCCAAATTACATGCTGAGTGATGACCTGTAAGGAGCTTCCTTGTTCTCCCCACTACCTTCCTTGGAGGGAGGGAGGAAGGTTTTGTTCAGATTCCATGATCACAACTGTATTTTAGGAAGATCAGTCTATGGATTAAGTAGCTAGATTGCATTGTAAGACACCTCTGGTCTGTGCTTTTCCTGTCCAAGAAATGGGGTGGGCAAGGAAGGCAGGCGGAACGTGTGGAGCACCTGAAGGTGTTGCTCTTCCTTGCATCGCTACGTCTACTCTCAGTGGAAGGCCACAACTGTGTCTAAATCTCACTTACGTAATCCTGTGGTATCTAAGCCCAGGCTCTGCACCTGAGGGTTGCTGAGTAGAAGTGACACATATTCCAGGATAAATCAACAGGAAAGGCATGAAGTGCATTGTTTAAAACAAAACAAACAAACAAACAAAAAACAAAAAAGCAGGTTCCAGTCTGTTCCCGAAGAATTAAGAAAACTTGTTTCTGTGTTTCTATCCATAATTGTGCAGCTTGCATAATTTGTCACAGTGTGTTTCCTTATATGCTTTCTGAGGGTGTTACATTTTAAGCAAACCTGTGGGGCTCAGGGAAACTGGATGCTGGCAGCACTGAGAAGGTTCCTTGGTGTTTAGAAGTACATTTCCATTTTGCCAGGAGTCTTGAGACTCATGAGGAAAACAACAGCAACAACCACAAACACTGGGAAGCGAATCAAATTATAAAGGGATTGTTTGTGTTTTGATGATATAAATGTGACATTTAGAACTAACTAGAAAACCTCAACTAGTTTTTTCTGCGTTGGGAAATCTTTAGTCAGGGAAGAGTTTAGGAAGTATGGAATATTAATCCCCATTATTTTCTATGTGGTTTTTCCTTTCAATAAAGAAAGACACATTTTCCCAAAATGGAGGGAGCGGCTAAGAAGCTCTCCTTGAAGGACTGTGATTCTCTTCAGACCCTCAGTCACTTGCTATGTGTTCCTTGGCAAGTCATTTGATCCTTTTATTCCTTCCTCTTTTTCAGTTCCAATGTCCACTAAATCATCATGTTGTCTTAAGAATTTCCAGAGTTTTATTCATATGCTGGTCCTTTTGTCTGCATTGCTGGGTTAGAGCTGTGGTCTGCCCTGCCTCTACTCCTCTCCTGAATCAGCTTGCATAGCATTTTTCATCATTTTCTTTTCTACAGAAAGCCAGTGTTGTCCTGGTTGCTACCTGGTTCAGTTGTGAGTTCCCTCCTGCCCATGCTTACACCTTGCAGTTGGACCCCTCGACCATCACTGGCTTTATGAAGCCATGGCCTCTGCTTGTAGCCAGAATCTCTCAGAGATACCCCAACCCCTCAAAGCTAAGGGACTGACTTCGCCCCAGCTAGCCTTAGAGCAGCAAAGAGATCACGGTTTCTCTATGATTTGTTCAACAGAACCACTATGTTCTGTTGCCCCTAACCAGATGGAATTGACCCAACACCTCCAGTGATTTTCTCAAACAGATTCCCCTACAGATAATAACATGCTGTGGAAATCTATAGGATGTGGGGGCGGGGTGAAGCTTGGCTACTTAACCCACTGACGACTCACTCCCTCTTAGCTCTTAAGGAAGTCAGTTTTCAGATGAATTTTGCCTTTCATTAACCACCAGGACCCTAGAAGGTTCTCACTGTTTGTTCTGTAAGGAAATCCCTGCTCCCTCTCCTTGCAGCTGAATGAGAGATTCACTTGTGTCAGGCACACCAAGGTTGCTTATATTTAGTGTCAATAATCAAAGTGCACATAGAACTAGTCTAGTGAGAGAGTATGTGTATATTTAGGCCTGACTATATTCTTTTATTTTTGCTGGATGAGGAAAATATCTCAAACCTTTATTTGACCAGTGCAAGCCTTCTAACAGCCATCATGCTGCTTAACAAGTCACAGTTTTTCCTGACATTTCACCTGGTCATACTTAGAAACATGTGGTAGAAATCCGTGTAGCAGCTGCCTCTGGTGTCCTAGATCCAGGGGCTCCAGAATCCCCAGTGCTGGGCATTCCTGGTTAGAAGGCCGGCTGACCACCTGGGTTATGACATCAGAAGCAGAAAGTCACAGTGCATATCTTGAACTATTTTAGGTGACTTTTAGACTTTGTGACACTGTTGCCAGACTAAATGAGGCAGAATTTCCAGTCCTTTTCTTTCTTCTTTCTCCTTCCTTCCCCCTCCCTTCTCCTCTTTCTTTCCTTCCTTGTTCCGTTTGGATTTTTTTTTTTTTTGCCAAAAATAACAAAAGGAACTTTTCCATAAAGATCCTGGTGTTTGGGAAATCTCTGGGAAAGCTGGGAAATCCGGTGGCTCTGGGTCCACATTTCTTTCTGACCTCTTTCTTTTCTAGGTTAGTGGCAGAAGCCTGCTGGAGACCTGGGTAGGAGAGTGGGCATAAGGGCTCCCCACGGGGCACAGCTCTTTCATCATCAGAAAGATCATGCGCCCTCAGTCCCAGATTCTGCGGCTGGTCTCAGGCCACGAGGCCCTCCCGCACAGCGCTGCCTGGCCCCTGTAGGCATGTAAGCTGTCAGACAGTTTTCCTTCTTGGCTCCACACATGTGCTTTGCTCATGCTGTGACTTTGTCTGGAATTCCTTTCCTGTTAGGCTTGCCTGTCCAACTCTTCACCTCCTTTTCAAGGCCGACTTTGGTGGTTGTCTTGGGTGATAGTTACAGCGCTGTGCTCCTACACCCAGACACAGCGTTTGGTTTTTTTGTGCCCTTGTCAGTGATTTCATGTCTTATCCTCCTGCGAGGAAACATTCTTAAGGCCAGGAAGCAGGCCATTCTCATAGTCTGTATCTATCACTGTACCGTGCTAGTGCTGGCTTGTGTAGGCCATCCGACATACTGTTAAAATGTGAGAACAGTAACCTTTTGGTCCCCTGACAGTTGCAGCAAGGAATATTAATACATGGGAAAAGAAGTAGGGCAGACTGGTAAACATGAAAGCAATAGAACTGGGTAAAATGGTAAGAAACAAGAGATCCATAAAGGTCAATAGTCACACAGTTGAGGGATACTCAGGTTCTAGGTCTTACCATAGTGCTACCCGGCTCAAGAGCCTGTTAGTGGGGAATGTTCTTATATAACTATGATCCTGTAGGTCTGCCTCACGTTTATCATTCCCACATGCAAACAAGTCAAGAGTTACCTAAGTGGTGCATGGCAAAGTAGGCAGAGGTGATGAACGTACGTCACAGAAATTGCCAAGGGTCAGGACACCAGGGATGCAGAATCCTCTGCAGTGGAGGGGGTGGGGTACTAGGAAGAGGAGCTGCTGGGAGCCGTGGGAACACAGCTTGCTGGGGTGGATGCTTGTGGCTGGATGTGGGAGCCTTGGCACATGATGCCGTGGGGAATGGGTCAGGGTTGCATGGTAAAACAAAGGTATTTCACCCTAAGGGGATGAATAAAGAGGCTTTATTACAGATTTTAAGGAGGCCTTGGGTCTGTAGTACAGAAAGGCCTGATCACCGGAGCCTGGGTTTGCAGGGAGCAGGAGGTGGGGATGCAGGAGGCAGTCATGGGAATCTTGGCAAGAAATAATAGTGGCTAGAACTGAGGGTCTCCAAGGTGGGAAGGGAAAGAAAGTAGATGGATTCGAGATTTTGGAGCCTTTCATTTACTAAGATGACTGCATTTTCTCTTCCTTGGTTCCCCCCCCCCCCCTTAAGGCAGCATTTACCTATATCCTGCAGTCAATTATTGTAGGCAGAAGCCTGGGAAGGTTAGCTTTATGTGACCTTTGACTTCATGTTGTCAGAAAAAGAAATATGCACGATTTCTGATCCTGGGTGTCCAGCATCATCTCTGCCAGCTGTATCCGTGTGCCCCTTAGGGAGGCATGGCTTTTACTTTACTGCTTGGCCACACTAATCTGTCATACGTGTGCTGTCTCGGCAGAATGTAACAATTTTCCTGTTTGTGTAGGTACACTGTGTACTTTGGTCAAATGTTCTGTTCCTTAGTACATATAAATCTTAATGCATACACATTAGCCACACATAGTAGCAAACTATATTTATTCCACAGTGCTACAAGTGAGTTGATGTTAGGATGGGTGTTTTCTGCTTCTGGATTTGTGTTCTGAGCTTTAAAGACATTTAACCATCTGTTGATGACTTTATGTGGATGTTCCAAGTGGAGGCTATGAATAAGCACGTGAATCATGGGCGATACATTGAAGGGCATTATCAATAATGAATTGCTTCTATATGTCTCTCTGTTGTTTTTCTAGTCTTTAAAATGTCTGGTATAAGTAGATAGGATTTTAAGGAATTAATAAAATAATAACTATGGATTTATCTGGATTATGTCTATATGAGATTTTAGTGTATAGGCTCATAATTTTTTTGAAAGCAGCTTTTACCCATATTGCTAATTATTTACAGATAATACATATTTATTGGGCTAGAGCAATGGCTCAGTATTTAAGGAACTTGCCTGCAAAGCCTAAATACCCAGAATCAATTCTGACCCGGGTCTGGTTCCTCAGTACCCACATAAAGCCAGATGCATAGAGTGACATATACATCTGGAGTTTGTTTGCAGCAGGTGGACGCCCTGGCACACCCATTCACTCACACTCTCTCTCCTTGAAAATAAATAAAAATAAATTTTAAGACATTTATTTAATATTATGTTATATAATTGTTTTAATAAAAATGGAATGTTAATTCCTTGTTGATCTTTGTTTGGGAAAAATAACTTAAATTGAACATTTTAAATTCTTTTTTAAAACGATTTTATTTATTTTTGTGTGCATGGCTGACTGTGGGTGTGTGGGTGACAGAGCATATATGGAGGTCTGAGAACCACTTCCAGGCCCTTGCTTTTCTCCAAATCTCACTCTGCCACTGTTTTCCTTGGTGAGCTTCCTGAGAGCTCTGGGCAGCTCTCCTGTTCTGCCCATGTCTCCCCTTCAGAATGATGGCATTACAGAAGGTCACCACGGTCGATTTGCTTCCTGCTTTTTACACAGGGTCTCAGCTTGACTTGGGTACTTAGGCTTGAGCAATGAGAGCTTTATCCACTGAGTCATCCCAGTGAGAAGACTATTCTTCAAAGTGTACTCACCGATAGTAGATGCTTACAAATGCTACAGTTCACCTTACTCTTCTGTGAGGGAGTAAATTACATCCTCTCTCTAGGATTCATTCCACAGGCTTCAGTGTTCTACTGCAGTAGCATAACTAAAAGGGTTTTGAGTTGGACCAACATATGCAAATTAAGCTGTATGGCAGCTTTCCAGAATATACTTTTGCTCAATATTAAAAATGATTCTATTTGTCAAATTTTATTTCTTTTATTTCTTATTAAAATCCTGTTGGGAGCTGAGTATAGTTAAATGAAAATAAAGCCTATGAAGTTACACTTATGGGAATAGTACATTGTTATTAAGTCACACCGGTGCATAACAATATTAGAGTTCTAAAGGAAATGCTCATATACTTTTGACCTTGGTTCATACTTGAGGTGGCTCTTTGTTAATTGCTGTTTTCCGGACAGTCAACAAAGTGAGCCTGCAAAGGAGAGTTAGATCAGAGCAGTTTGCAGGAGCCATACTGCACCTTAGTGTTTGCATTGTCTTGAGAGGCTGCTGCTTTTAACTGCTTCACTTCCTAGAGGCCTTGACTCAGCCGTTACCCAGAATTATGCTAGTCCCAAGTAGTTGGACCTTTAACTTCCTAAATGCTTTTAACCCTTATGTGAAAATATAAACAGGATTGCACGTTTTAATAAGCAGTGAATATTCTCTACTGTCATCTACACAATTATCTTGTATATATGCCGATGTGCACATACAGTATACCTAATTAATCTCACATAATGAACCTCCGCTACATGCTGAGTGTTAAGACTATTTTAGTTTTACAAGCATGAGTAGTGTTTTCATCCTATAGTCATTCCATCCGAACTTAGGAAGGTTATCCGGGAAGAAAACACTGGAACAAAACCCAGGCTTTGTTGACTTAGCTTTTCCTTTGCTGCACCTGGGCAAACCTAGGCACATTGGCTTTGTGCATAGGGTTTGTAGACTTGCCATTATGATTTTGGCTAAGATGTCAGCGAACATACATAGGAATGCGAAATGGATGCTATCCACCTTTTATTTAGAAAAAAGAAAAACTTTTGGGCTGGAGAGATGGCTTATTGAAAAAATGCCTGCTGTGCAAGCATGGGCACCTGATTCAGATGTCCAGGCCCCGTGTAAGACCCAGACTTTGCAGGCATCTCTAATCCCAGCATGCCTATGGTGAGATGGGAGGCAGACATAGGAGGCTCCCCGCTTCCCCCGGAAGCTCAAGGACTGGCTAGCATGATGAACAAAGCAGTGAACAAGAAGCCCTGCTTCGAAAGAGGTGGAGGCCAAGTACCGACCTGAAAGTTATTCTCTGACCTCCACATGCACACTGTGGCTTGGGTACACCTGCATTCACACGCATAAACATGCACCTCTTTCCCTCAAAACACTTTTTCAAACATTGACAACTTAGAATCCAAGGGGTTAGAAAATCATACAAATAAAAAAGGTACTCTTCTATGTATACTACTTTTACTTTCTCCAGTGATATTAGTGACTTAAAATAAATAAATCATAGAAAGATTTTTATATCTTAGAATATAAAATATACAGGGCTTAGAAATGTGTGTTTTTGGTATTATCATCCTTTATGAATTATTGGGAGTTTCAGAACCTTTTTCATAGAAGACATAATGTGGTGTGCTGAGTGCTTTGCTCTGGTGGGCTTGCTGGCCCATTCATTACCTAGGGAAGTCTTTCCTGCAGGGTAGGGCATGGCAGATGGCAGATGGCAGATGGCAGGTGGTGGTGGCAGGACCACTCTGGCATGTGCCTGGGAGAGTTCCATGAGCATGTTTGTACCAATTCATCACCATCCTCAGTCTCACCAGGAAGAGATGTTCAAAGAGCTACAACTTATAAGGACTGTCTTACATAAAATGAGATTTATTTTTTTGCCTTTTTTTCCTTTTCAGATTTTGGGGTAAGTGCGTTCTTAGCAACAGGGGGTGATGTTACGCGGAATAAAGTAAGAAAAACATTTGTTGGTACTCCATGTTGGATGGCTCCTGAGGTCATGGAACAGGTAAAAACAATGTTAGCTTGATTGACTTAGTACATAGTGCATAGTTGAAGTACATTTGCATATACAGTAGTCCAGTCTTCTTACGTAACATACTTCTAATATATAATATAATGTGTATTAATATTTCATTCCAATCATTCATTTTAGTAGCATCCACCATATAACTTCGATTTCTGGTCAATAGTCCTTTGCAGACACTGTGAAAGTTGTCTATAACAGCTCTAGATTCCTGATGTAAGAATGACCTTAGTGACATGCAGTGTGCAGCTGCTGCATCTTTTTTTCTTCTTATTTTTTACCTGCCTTTTTTCTTTCTTAGGTGAGAGGCTATGACTTCAAGGCCGACATGTGGAGTTTCGGAATAACTGCCATTGAATTAGCAACCGGAGCAGCGCCTTATCACAAATACCCTCCGATGAAAGTAATTACCGCTGGAAACTGCATGTTGGCTTGCGAATGTGATTGGGTCTCTTAGACTAGTATGAACCTCAGTAGAGCTATCTGACCAACTCTGTGTTAGGATCCGTTGAGGTTCATACCTCTGGCAACCATGGCTAGGATTCTGTAGAGAGTGGGACAATTCCAGGTCTCAAAAGAAAGGGTCCAAGGCAATATTCTGAGGATCTTTTTAAATTTAGATGGTTTAGTTATACTATTTTCACCCCGCTTTGAGAATGTGAAGCTGGTGGCTCCTCTGATGTGAGTCATATTATTTTTAAGCAACATACACTTTGGATACTATTTTCAGGCTTTTGTTATTCTTCTATCTGGCCTACTTCTGAGACCGTTGGCATCAGTTTGGATTTCTCCAACTGGGCTTTGTTTTGATGCTAAAATAGATCTGGGGAAATTATGAAAATATTTTATAAATAATACGGTCTACAGTTTGTTTCATGTTAGTTTCTTGGGAAAATTGGCAGAATTTAAGGATAAATATCTGAGGATAACAAAAGCTAAATAGTAATTTTACTTATTTTTTAAAAAGAAGTATTCAATGATGCGGAGGTCAGCAGAAGAGCATGTGCTTAGCCAATGTAAGGACTTGAGTTTGGGCCCCAAGTACGTCTTCACACACCTTCCCTGCCTCCCCCTCCAAGAAATACTTTCTTATTGGAGGATACTTACAAGCACGGATAAGAATACAGAAGAATAATAGTCATTCATGAGCTCACCAAACACACAAAAAAATCTCTGTTAAGGTTTTAGTGTTGTTAATCTCTTCTAACATTTTTGGGTGCTGTGGTGATCAAGCCTGGGGGACTCACTCATGCCGAGCACCCCCAAACCCACATTATGTTTTCTATCCAGTGTTCTCTGTATATTGCAAGGTAGTTAAGATTTTAGTATATGCAAGCGTGTGTATTTGTACATGTGTCTGCATATACCTGTTTTCCCTTAGGAGAAAATTTAAAGTGTAAACAACAGATGAGCTTTTGGAGAAAACGAACTAAAATAACTCTTGAGTACTTTCTCTTCCATCCAGTTTTGCTTATCTTTAAAGTTTATCTGTCTCCATTGTTGTTTTTCCCACCTGAATCTAGAGGCAGTAGCTAAACCTAGCCTTATGTCCCCTGGGCCATTTCTGTAGATTCACAGACCCCCCCCCCCACAGGCATTCTTCTTTTGGCCATTCTCCTTCACAGACAATAAGCTGTTCTTTCATCCTTCATCTATTCACACATCTGAAAGGGTTTGAAAAGAGATTTGACATGTATAGAATTTGCATAAATTAGGACTGATTTATGCATTAAGGCCATTTATTCCCTTTGTTGGTCAACAGTTTGATACACACCCTCACATTTACCACACATGATTTTGCTGAGAGTGTGAAGAGTGGAATTTTTTTCCTTTTTGATTTGAGATTGTATTTCATTTTGTCCCTCCCCAAGCATCATGAACTTTTGATATGATTATGGTTTTATTGTAACTCATAATTATATCCTGGCTATCTTCTAGTATTTTATATTTTCAATTTTAACAAGCCTTTCTTTAAAAAGCAATTTTCTGTATGTTTTCTTTCCTCTTTAAAAGGAAATCATATTACCTCCTGGGATGCTGTGGTTTTATTTTTAGGATTGGTAATGTGTTGCAGAAGCCTTGAGTACAGCCGGTTCTTTACTTATGAATGGCCTTCACACATGAATGTCCCTTTCTCTCCCTGACGCACCCTCTTTCCCAGCCAGCCTGTGCTGGAGCTACGTGCTCTTTGAGGCCCTGTGAGAGCCAGTTCCCAGAAAGCTCTGTCTGCACTGCTTTGGGAGATCATTCTTCACAGACAGAACAAATTTCACAAGTTCTGTCAGTGGGAATAACAGTTAAAGGGTACATGAGCAGGTATGCAAAGGAATATGCATATTTTAGATACACAACTTGGTTGAGTGGTTGATATCTTGGGAAAGCACATTTGTACCTAACCAGGGAAGGTCTTTGATGCTTTTGCAAGAAACTAAAACTTCCATTGTCACTTCTGCTGCAGGTGTTAATGTTGACTTTGCAGAATGATCCACCCACTTTAGAAACTGGAGTCGAGGATAAAGAAATGATGAAAAAATATGGCAAGTCCTTTAGAAAGTTGCTTTCACTGTGTCTTCAGAAAGATCCTTCCAAAAGGTATGTCAGACTTGGTGGCGGAGCTAGTGACCTGGTTTGATTCCTGACAAAGCAGTGTTTGTGGATGGGGAGAGGCCGCCTGAGGACAATGGGAAGGCACTTGAAGGCCCATGGGAACCCTGCTCTGGCCTCTGTTGTCATCCTGGTCTTGGAAGACAGCCTGGCCTCAAAGTGGAGACAAGGTAGCGCAGGACAAGGGGGAGGTAGGGGAGGAAAGGTTCACGTTCACTGCTTGCTGTCAAAGCAAGCAAAGCAAGACAGAAGTCTGGAGCAACCTGCTGGGCTGCCCCCCAGGAGTTCATTTCTGCCCTGTGCATGGTGAGCTGCCTGCTTAGGGCTTGAACATCCAGCTAGCTCCAGTCCAAACCAGGCAGAGCTATTGAATTTTGCATGAGCTTACTTTTAGTTGCAGAACAAGTTGTTTGTGCTCTTTAAAGATTATCATCAAAGAAGATTAAAGAGATTTTTACCTAGAAAGATTTATCATATCTACAGAACAAATGGTTTTAACTCTAGTGTTTCCTCTTTATTCTTCTATTACTACCTTGCCTGAGAGTGTCTCTGTTTTCTGAATTTGTTTCTTCCTTCTTGAATTCTGTGACATTGAAATACCCTGAGTAGTGATAGTGGAGCCCAGAGTTGTTTTTTTATCACTTAAAGGAGAATTTTTATAGTGTGTAGCATCTTCCTAACAGACTGGAAAGGTTTCTGTCCCTCCAAGGCTCCAATTTTATACGTAGATTTTAAAACAAAGTAACTTTCTAATCTGAAAATTGCTTTTTCACTGATGAACTCTGTCCTTGGAAGTGTTTGCCTTATTTTTCTCTTAATTCTTTATGAACCTTGTTAAGCCTATTACTTTGAATAATAAGTTACTGTCTGAGTTTAGCTGGCTTTTCTTAAGCACAACTTTTGTGAGTTTTATTCCAAGTTTTTTTTTCCCCACAATAGTCTTTGTGACTCTTTACTGCTATATACTATTCCATATCTTGAAAATACTTCTTGCAAATTATACCTGTAGTCTATTTCTGCTCAAACATTTTGGTGTCCTTTATATTTAAATTATAGGGCTTATTTTTCCTCCAAGGTTACTTTAACTTTTGTTGAGGTAATTTTTTCACTCTCCTTTTGGGTAAGAATGCATTTAGATTTTAATTTTGTTTGTCTGCATTTGGTTATTTTTTTCTTTGCATTTGAAGTCATTGCCATAAGTGAAAGCTTGACATCACCCAGAGGACAGTCCAGTGCAGTGTAGGCTTGTCTTTCCAGTTAGTTCTGGGTTATTACTGAAGGTCTTTGGGATTCTTAACAAGTTGAGATCCACCTAGTGGCTGTGATGAGTAATGTCACCCAATTCCCCCTTGCTAAATGGTTCAGTTGCCTAGAATCTTTAGTACCTGGAAGAATTGTATTCTTTGGGAGATTTGCACTTTGGTCAAAAAGAATTTATATTTACATGCAATTTATTTAAAAGATGTGATCATTATATAATTTTTGTGGTTGTTTCATTTATTTATGAGAGAGAATAAGAATGAATATGAATATATGAGAATGGACACATCAGTGTGCTAGGTCCTCTTGCCTCTGCAAATGAACTGCAGCCAGAGGCACCACTGTGTGCATCTGGCTGTATGTGTGGGCTGGGCTGGCAGGCCCTGCAATCAAGTGCCTTTAACCACTGAGTCATCTCCCAGCCCAAACCATTTTTATTTCTTCATAATCTTGAAAGCCTTTCTGAGTTTTATTTGCTGTATGAGTCATATACTGTGTGTGTGTGTTTTGTGTGTGTGTGTGTGTATAGAGATCCTTTATTTTAAAAAGCCACAGTATATATTCATATATTCATAAAGTTTTCCCTCCAAGTAGTCTTTTTAAATTGTAAGCTTTTATACATGTATACAATGCATTTGATCCCTTCTCCTCAGCTGCCCTTCCTCTTCCTCCTCAAATCCTTCTCTTTAGACCTCACCCTGCCTTCACACTTTATTCTTCAGACTCCCGGAGTTGAATAGTACAAAGCATTAATAGTTCACGGCTTTCTGTTGTCTTTCCTCTGGACAATCTGGCCTCCCGAGCTGTCTTTGTTCTGTATCACAAGCAATAATGGACTGTTAGTGGCGCATCAGCCTCCACAGGTGGCAGTTCTCTCTGATGGATGTAGATATTGAGGAGTTTTTTAAATATTTTATTTATTCATTTTCAAGCAGAGAGAGAGAGAGACAGAGACAGAGAAAGAGAGAGAGAGCACCAGGGCCACCACCTTGTGGGTCTGGCTTATGTGGGACCTGGGGAATTGAACCCAGAGCCTTAGTCACTGGAGGCAAGTACCTTAACCATTGAGCAATCTCTCCAGCCCAATATTGAGAAGTTTTGGAAAAAAACAAAACAAACAAATGAAAATGGTGAATGAAATGTGAAGATATGAAAAGTAATATTCTTGAGTTATTTTAATGTAGTATATAATTTAAAAATATGCACATTATTAAATATATAAACACTTAAGTATATGACACAACTCAGAAATTGTGAATATCCCAGAATACGTTCTGTCCCCATTTGGGATTGTTTTTCTCTCTCTCTGTTCGTTTCTTGTCCCCATTCTATGGTCACTCAAGTGCCCATCCTCTTACAGTTGGATAGACTGGGTAGGAAGGATTGCCAGCTCTGTTTTGTCTTCATTTCACAGCACAGTTTCTTTGTCTGTATAATGGGTCTAATCATAGCAGTCTTCCTGAGGATGCATGGAGATGTGACATTTGAAGCAGGCAACTGAGGCTTCCATTTCTTATCCTCCCCCCCCCAAGTAGAACCGTTGTAATTTTATGTAGGAATTATCACGTGCTAATGATCGACCTTTCATAGCACTTCCCCGATTCCTAACAAATTTTAACTATTTTAGAAGGACCTGCACACTCACCTTTATGTGTGGTGTCTCTGTTCTGTCTGTCTTACTGAGACTTTTGGAAGTTTGCTGTTTGGGGGTGATTTGAATTCTCTGAAAAAAGTTTCAGAAATAGAAACCAGATTCAAATGAGTTGAGGAGTTCATTGGAAATGTTTGATGAATTTATGTGAATGCATTGCCTATCTGCAGATCATCTGCCTGCAATTTCAAAGCAGTTGACTATACACACCAAAGCCCTGGAATTGACAAGAGCCTTTTGAGCAACTAACACAAAATACCACCCTAGCAGACTAGCCAGGATAGGCTCACCCCAATGCCGGAGTGCCAGGCTCACTGTGAAGGGGCTGCACTTTTTGTCAGCTGAGAGCTCACAGCACAGAGCTGGGGTGGTGGAGCCTTTTGCTTCATGGAGTTCTGTGCTTTGCATTAGCACAGGCAGAGTAGCTTGTGTTTGCATAGCGGAATATCTTATTATTAATTATAAAATGAATTTTGATCTTGTAGACTACATGCTTCCTACAGATAGAGGCTCATAGAAAGAATCAGCATTTTCTTTGAGCACAAAGGGGTGGATATCGCATTGATTAATCCATCAGAAATGAGTAAGACTTGAGTATTTCTTGGCAGAGGGAAGGAGGGCTGAGAAAAACATCTCAGCCTGAGGCCAGGGAACCGTTAGGATGTATTAATGAAGGTTGTTAGAACTGTTTCAATTGTGCAGCACTCATCCCGCATCCTGTGGGAATTACTCTAAGTCTCATTGGACTTTGGTTCATCCATATGCATTAACTGAATCTTTTGAGAGATTTTCTTCTAAGAATGTTGGTTCTTGCAGACCACTGCATTGTATCTTAAGGATTTAGAATCCAGCCATCATTCCGAGCCTGGACGGCTGTTTTAGTTCGTGGTTCTGTTTCCATGGTGGACTCCATTCCTTGATGGTGATTGTTAACAGCTGTGCAGGAGCTGGCTCTGTAGACTCCTTTCTCCTGGAGTATTTCAGATCAAAGTCAGGTAGCATGATGGCTCCGCAGTGACCGTGTATTGGTTAGTTACTGTGCCTAAACATCAGTAAGGAAGTAAACAGACAAAGAAAAGGAAACAAGCTTAAGACCAAATGGGAAGCAGGCACCACTGCTCTTCTCATCCCTCCCATCACTTTCTCCCTTCTGTCTTTTTCTTTCCTCATTTCTTCCAATTCCTCTTCCCCCTCCTTTCTCGTGGAGATAGTTTGGCACATGTAGGATTTTTTCTTACATGAACACTTGAGCTGACTTGAGTCACAAAGGAATCGGTGACCTGCCATCGAGGTACTCTCTGTATTGAATTGGAACAACCTGTGAAAGAATGTCAGTTCTTTCAACTCTATATTTAGACGAAGGCTACGGGTAGAGTACAGAGAAGGGTTTTCCTCGATGGTTTGCTTTTACCCTTTCTAATTTCAGTTACCATAGAAATGACCTTGCTGGGGAAGGGAAAGCATTTTCAAGCCCTGTTTCTCAGGGTATATCCAGTATTCCTGGCCCTCTCTAGTTGGTCTTACACTTGACCTTGGGCTTCAGGAGAACAAGAGGGACTCAGAGGAAAGAGGCAAAAGTATTTTAGGTCCCTCTCTCAGCACTTCTGTTCTTTTTATTTGCTGTTATTTGCATTGTGTCTTTTGTCTCTTCTCCACTGTATTGAACAGATGCACAGTCTTCGGTGCTGTCTTAACTTAGCTGAAGGAGTAGAAGTCTTATGTGCACGTGTGTACTGGCACACTTTCCCACTTTCCCTTCATACTGGAGCATAAAGTGGAGCTAAAGCCATTTTCTGTTCTGGTCTGGGCATTGGTTGTATAAAATTGTATCCTATGCAGTTCCTGCCTTGAAAGGGCTCTTCACCTGTTGAAGCAGAGGTGATGGGATGGGGAGGCATAGATGGAGATAACAGCTGAATGGGACTTAGGAAGAGCAATGTGTGAGCACTGAGTCTGGAGCAATAAATCCTGCTTGTAGGAGCTCGGAGAGAGGTCTTGATGTTGACATCCTGTCAGCTTTTTCTTGACTGATAGCAAGGTACAGTAGTTTTTTTTAATGAAAACATTGAAAAAAAGCAATGCGTGCTCTGTCATGAAAGAATAAGAGACGAGTGAGAGCATGACTGTCACTGAAGGAGAGCGTTTGCGTCGAGGGAGATGTGATGCACTCAGAATGAGAAAGCTTGCTGGAAGTTCTTCTCTGGCTATGCGATCTCCGAGGACAGGCCTCAAAGGCTCAGGGTTTTATTGCTTGTTTCTTCTGCTCACTAGCTCGGGAAGCGTTATGGATGCTAGGTTAGAGAGAGGCCAGCTGGGAGTCTGTTTAACAGTACTATTCAGACACGAGGAATTCCCACAGAGCAGAGGTCCTGATTCCCTTAATCATCCTCATGTTTTAGGATTAGGTCTCTCTTTAAAAATGAAACCTAAGTTATTTAGAAGGTTTTGGTTTTTTTTTTTTTTTTTTTTTTTTGAAGACATGATCTCGCTGTGTTTGCCAAGCCAGTTTCTGACTCGTGGACTCAAGTAGCAATGTGCCTCAGCCCCCCAGGTAGCTGGGACTACAGATGCATGTCCCTGTATATGGTTGGCTTGTTGATTTCTGTAATTGTGTTTTATGCTAGGAGGTGCCAAAACTAACAGCGAACCTTACTGGGTTTATTGTGTTGGTGGTTCTGCGCCATGTTCTCTCCTGGTCCTTCTCTGAGTGCCACACTTCTGGGAGCTCTGTAGCACCTGGCTCTTCCTGCCAGGCAGAGTTTGGTTGGAGGCACTATTTCCTGTCTTACTCACTGTGCTGTGGGGCTATGGACATCCCCCAGCAAATGTGGAGGCTCCATGAATACATATTGAGACCATGAAGGGATGAGTAGCTGGAGGCCAAAATCATTGATAATGATCAAGAACAGACATGAAAGTAACAGCCAAAGTTAAATCATGGGGAATGGCTAGATCCTTTTTCATTTCTAAGTTCTTTGCTTTAAAAAAAATGTGCAAAATCCTGAATTTAATGAGTTACCACAGGATATTGCCCACCTGTTGTTTAGACCCTTATTTATTCAAAGTAATTAGCGGCTGTTATTGTGGTGGATATGGGACTCAGGGTTCTTTGGGTGGTACCTTTAGCTATTATTTCATTTGTAATTTGAGGTGACAAAAAGCAGTAACAATTGAAATAGGAATCCTATTTGTGCAGAAACACAGTTTATGGCCCCAGTAGACTTAAGCAATTTGTATACCCACGTGCTTCTGGAAGTTTCCCAATTCTTCCCTGTGCTCCAGTTTGGTTCCTGTGGATATTGTAGAGCTTCTGCATTCCAGAGCAGTAGTTTCTGATCGTATAGAATACAAGGACACTTTGTAGCTTGTATCCTCATCCAATGTAATACTTTGAACTTTTGCTAATGATTGGCTGAGAGATTACTTCATGATATCATGTGATGCTTTCTTTCCCCTTCCAACTCTCTATTATGAGAATGTTAAAGCCTACAGAAAATGTGTAAGAACAGTACAGTGTTTCCTCCTATTGCAAAGACTCAACGGTTACTAACATTTCTATTTTCGTTTTGTCTGCATTTCATTTGTTGAACTATTTAAAAGTAATAAACTTGATACTCAACCATGTGTTTTTTTCAAATAGTGATGTGCTGCTACCTAACATGACACTTTTCCTAAGAAAAGGAACCCTAATTTTCTACAGTGGTTTGCTATGGGGCATATGCACACATAATTATTTCTAAATGTCTTTGAGCCTTCTATCCCTTCTTTTCTGAACCCAACGTTCAGGTCAAGGGGCATGAGTTGCATTTGGCTTTATATTTTTGTTAAGTCTAATTTAATATAGAACATTTCCCTCATATCATCTCTTTTCCTTCTGGAATATATCAGGCCCATTGTCTACCATATTGCTTTACACTCTAGATTTATTTGCGCCATCCTTCAAGGAAGAGTCAGGTCTGTCTGTTTTTCCCTCCCTCCTTCTCTCCCTTCTTCTTTCTGCCTTCTTCCCATCCTCCACTCTTTCTTTCCTTCCAAGTGGTACTTCTCATGGAAGCTAGGCAGGAACACTTCCGTTAACCTGCATCTCCAGCTCCAAACCTGGAGTTTTAGGGATGTTTTCCCTCTCGTTGCTCCACCACTCCTCTTTATAGATGGAGAAAGCGGGCATGAAGCTGATTCCTGATCAAGGAATTATTGATGAAGGAAGCATTTTTTTATGCAGGTAAATCAGTGAAATGTGGAAGAAGGCATGCTAAAAGTAGAAAATCAGTATCCTGACACCTCCTTTGAAATAATTATTTTAAGGCAAAGATGTTAAACCCTTAGGAGAAAGGCTTTCAGGAACAGGATGTTCATACAGTGCCAAAGGATTACTCAACAGAATGCTTGCTAATTGCAGTGGGGAAAACACAATTTTGCAATGAGAGCTTTGGAGCCAGGGGACCGAGTGGTTGAACTAAGCATGACTGATAGTAGAGTAGCCTAACAGTACCTGCCTCCATAATGCTGTACAGCACAGCTTGAGGATCCGGGATCCAACATGCTTGGGACCAGGAGTACTTTAAATTGCAAAGGTTTCTGGATTTTAGAATGTTTGCATTCATTGCTAGTCACACATTAGCAGTCCAAAACCTGAAATCTGAAATGTTTCAAAAATTTATAATTTTATGAGCATCTTATCTGCACTCAGATGCTTGAGGAATCTTAGTTAAGCCTTCCAGACCTCACTTTGCATTTACAGAAAATACAGGCTAGAGAAACAAGTTATATGATTTCATAAGTAAACAGCCAGACCTGTCTAATAATGCTTTGAAATGAATTTGCATTTTATTGATCACCTAACATTTACCTGCCCTTGAGAACAGTAGTGTGTATCTACTTCAGACAATTCCATTGAATACCCCGGCAGACGGAGCTTGGACACAAGACCCCCGTGGAGCCTTTGCAGTAGCTTCTGCACCTGGGGAATCACAGCACCATAAATTGTGTATAGGTCCTCTGGCAGGGCATTATTGCAGCTCATATGGTCCTTAATACTAGAGAAATTTAGCTCAGACGTTAGTCTGCCACTTAGTGAATTGTAAGAATGAAGGATGGAAAATTGATCATGCCCCAAGCATTTAACTTACAAGAGCTTATGTGTTTTGCAGTAGAGGTGTTTAGAAAGCACTGGAAAATTGGCACCGTTTCTTTGGAGCTGGCTCATGATTAATTTAGTGCCTGGTTTTGCTAGCCCTAAAATTGGTCTTCCAGAAATGCTCTGGGGTTAAGCTGTTTCATCAAGGCAGTGTATTTATTAAGTGGTCATTGTTTCAACTCTAATTTATTATTGATCTTTCAGGCCCACAGCAGCAGAACTTTTAAAATGCAAATTCTTCCAGAAAGCCAAGGTAACATGCTTAAAAACCCAAGTAAATCTGCTATTTTGAAATCACTGTGAGTTCATATGTATCTGATTTGGTGTTAAGCTGTTGGGATCATTTGTCTTGCAGAACAGAGAGTATCTGATTGAGAAGCTGCTCACAAGAACGCCAGACATAGCCCAGAGAGCCAAGAAGGTAAGTGCCACCTGTCCCCTTCACCCTGCAGGAGCCTGTCCCCAGCCGGAAACGAAAATCACAGAAAAAAAAAAAAAACAGGAAAAGCTTCCCACACTCTGGCTCTGCAATTTCGAGGTTATCAGATGATGATCATCCCGAGAGCTGCATTGGCCTGCTGGTTATCTCGGTTTGCTCTTGCATGTTTGGGTGTGGAAACAATGTCAAGCTCAAATGATTTCATTTTTCCATTACCAGTTTTGTTGAAAGAGGTCAGAGAGGATGGGTTATGGTGAGGTTTAACTATTGGAGAAGCAAAATAGCTTTGGATAACTTTCCTTTGGGATTTGCAAAAGAGATTTGGTCCATTTTAAAGCATAACTTGAAATGTTGAAAATGAAAGATGTTTGTTTTTAGTGGTGGTTTGACCCATGATCCCCTTTCTAGTCTAGTATTAATGAAACATTTCCATTTTAGGGTTTACGTGTTTTAAATGGCATGTCTCTGTGAGTGTATTTATGTATGCATTCATCCAGAGTTTTACTTGTTTGTCATTTATGGATTTTCTTATATATATATATATATATGAAACCTAATGAAGTATAACCATTGGTTTTCACTTGGTTTTAGTGTTATACCAAATATTTGTAATTAAAAATATATTGTCAACAGATTTTGAAAGGGAAGTTTCCTCTTGCCTCCCTTTTTACTGGCATATCTAGAAAAAGCTGATATGAATCTGAATTGTGTATGTTGAAATAAAATAGGCAAATATTCTTCTGAGATTATATCTTGGTGCATCAGATTGCTAATTTATGGCCATTGCCTCTTCTAAAACATTCTTTAGAAAATGCATTTATTGGGTTCTTGAGTTGTTTTAAGCAGTTTTAAAAGCAGGTGGGGAGGAATGACACACTCTGTGCAAGTATCTGAGCTCCGCTTCTGGCCAGTGGACTGCTGGGCATGCTGGCTTCCAGTTTGGATAGCGGACATGATGGTGTTCATTTGGGATACCTTGGTCTTCCAGACTTCTTTTTACTGAGGGAGAAGGAAGAGCGGGGCAATGGTCCATCCAGTGGCAGGCAGGGGAGAAGGGCAGCACTGACCAGCTAAAGCTTCTGTCTGAGGGGATGGGTGGAAATCCAGAATCGTTCCACTAGAGTTTGAGGTCTAACTGCAGACAGAGAAGGGCCTGGAGACTGTCCCTGGGGTCTTGGTCTTTTGATCACATGTCCAAAATGTCAGCCAGAAGTGACAAAACTTCTACTTTCAGTAAGCACCTTCCCTGGACTGTTGTCTTTATTTGTTTTGGTTTGCACTTTTTTTTCCTGGAAGTTTTATCTGTTTACCCACCCTTAGCACACTGGGAATATGCTTAATTCACAGTGTAGCCCAGGCTAGCCTCAAACTCATGATTCTCCTGCTTCAGTCTGATGAATGCTTGGATTATAGCTATGAACCACTACATGGGTTCCGCCTTGTATTTAATTAGACATTTGTAGTAGATTTCTAACTGTTCTCTCGCCATTCCCTTTTCTGCTCTGTTTTAGACAGTGCCACAGGTTACCTTTCTGATTATGTTTAAAGTAATTCCTAAAATTAAGATTAAACCAATCAGTGTACAATCTAGGTACAGTAAGAGAGACTCTGTCTCAAAATATAAAGTTGGGGTTGGGGATTTAGCTCAGTGGATGAGCACTTGCCTAGCAAGCACAAGGCCCTGGGTGTTCGGTCCTTAGCACCAAAATAAATAAATAAATAAATAAATAAATAAATAAATAAATAAATAAATAAATAAATAAATAAAATATATATATATAATGTAGAGAGAGATTGAGGAAGACAACCAATATCAACTCTGACCTCTATACCCCTATTCATGTGCACACGTGCCTGCGCGCGCGCGCACACACACACACACAAAGAAAAATCATGTTATTTATTACATATGATGCATTGTATATTTCCAAACCACATCTGCATGTATCTTACACAGTGAGCTGCTCGAGTGTTTAGAGATGTGATTTTCCAACCTTGTGAAATGACATTTTTATCTTCTTCTGTTTGCTTTTGTTTATTGCAATTCTTGCTTTGAAGCAGCATCTTACTACGTAGCCCAGGATTGCCTCAAACTCATGACCTTCCTGCTTTGGCTTCCCAAGTACTAGGATCACAGACATGTGCCATGATACCCCAATGTAGGATGTTGTCACCTTTATTTTAGGCTTTAAATTCCACCCATATCTGTTATCTGTCCTTCAAACAGAAAATTGCTTTGCATTTTAAGAGTTCTACAAAGTAGTAAAGATATATTACAAAGTAGTTCTTTGAGCGTCTAATAGGATAGAGTGTAGTAATGGTGTACTGGCTCTCACCATTCTCACCTTGAAAACACTGTGGTTATCACCTGTACCATAACCGCTTACATAGAGATTTGTTGGCAGGTACACTGCCTCAGACAACATGGTCACTGTGCATTTCCTCTACATAGTATGTGGCCAGAAATGATTGCTGATCTAATGATCACATGTTCCTGAGTAGACCAAAGAAAGGCTGTGAAAGCTCTGCTTTGTTTACTCGCTTGACTTCCTTGACTGCTTGGTGTGTACTTGCTCCCAAGATTGCTGTTAAAAGAGGCCAGCCTCCCTCACTGTATTGTAGTCAGCCTCACACGGCTGGGATGAACATCCAAACCAGGCACAGTTTAGAGGAGGAAGGAGTTTATTTCAAGCTTACAGATCCAGGGGGACGTTCCAACAGTGGTGGCAAAAGCTGCTTCTATACATCCAAGCAGAGACCACCAGCCAGCAAACACCCAAAGCAGCAGCACAAACTGCAAGCAAGCAGCAGGGAGGGAGCCTGTCAGAGCTCACACTGCTCTGCATACCTTTTGGCTGGAATTCAGATCCTCCTCAACACATACCTTTGGGCTGGACCTCAGGATCCTTCCCCAGTGACACCTCTTCCAGCCAGGTGGCTAGAAATCCAAGTTACAAGCTTTTATAAAACACCTGAGTCTATGGGGGACATACGTTCAAATTACCACAGTTAAAAACCATAATATTCCATTAGGAAACTTCTCTTTCTGATTTCGAAGAAAAGAGGAAGTAAATGTTATTTGAATTAGCATGTGCAAGGAACTTTTATTGTAGGATATCTTCACATTTTCTCTGTTTTCACAGTACTTAAGTAAGTTTTGTTTAAAAGTTGGTATTGGGGAAGGTCTTGGTCATGGTTCTCATTCTTAGACTTCTGTATAGTAAAGTCTCCACAGCTGCTTACTTTCCTCTTAGCCAGGGTGTCTCCAGTTCACTCTTCTGAGTTCTGTGTGTATTTTTTTTTCACCTTAGAAGCTACTTCATGCAGGTTTATTAATTGTTTTCAGCTACTTATTTAGTTTTCCAAAGAAACATGGTCCAGTGCATAAATGACAACTGAGTCTGTTGGTGAAGCTCTAGTTAGTTGTATTGATTAATGTCTGTTGTCATAAACAGTATTTGTCTTTTCACTTAACACATCCATGTTCGACTAAACTTTGATATATTGCTTGTGAGCCACCTCATTCCATAAGGATAGGCAACCCCACTGTCACAGTCAGTCACATGCCACTGGGATGAATCTCCAAACCAGGCACAGTTTTTGGGAGGAAAGGATTTATTTGGAGCTATAGATACAGGGGAAGTTCCAGAATGCAAAAGAGGGTGCTCCACTTTCACAGGCCCAAGCAGAGAGGAAAAACCCACCACCTACACCTCATACACAAACTAGCAAACAGGCAGGAGGAGGAGAGAATTATTTCCCATTTATATAGGCTTAGGGTGGGGTCTTACAATTCTATCCCAGACTTTATGGCTTCCTGAGCCTCTGGAATTCCCTTCCTGTACTGCCCACACAGGAAAGGATATTTACTTCTAGTTCCTTTGAGCTTCCTTACATCCTGCCCCCTACTGAGAGGCTGCCTTCCTGTGAACATCCTCAGAGACCCACCCAAGAGTTACTACAAAGGTCAGGTTGACAACAAAACCTAACCATCACACCCACATTCATCTAGATTGACTGTTGATGTAAAAGAAGACCGTTTGTAGCTTCCTTGATAATTCAGTAATGCAACGCTATTATTTTTGTGTGTGATAATTTTCAGAAATCAAGAACATTTATTTTCTTCTTATAAGCATTTGGCTCATTTTGACTTCTTTTGCTGACATGTTTAGGGACCATTTTGATTGTTTCTGGCTCTGATTTTTTTTGTCTTTAAAATGGAAATTCTCGACCTCAGACTCATATTGAAGGGTATTAAGAGATTTGATGTTCCTGTAACTCAACATACTTTCCTGCTGTCATGGTAAGCCACATGCCATTGGGGTGAACCTCCAAACCAGGCACAGTTATGGGAGGAGGGGATTTATGGAAGCTACAGATCCAGGGGAAGTTCCATAATGGTGAAAGAGGCTGGTCCCCTTTCACAGGTCCAAGCAGAGGAAGAGAGAAGCTATTACCAACACCCACACACACACACACACACACACACACACCAGCAAACAGGCCTTGGGAAGGAAGAAAGAAATTTCCTTCCCCTTGAGCTTCCTTACATCCTACCCCCTACTGAGAGGGCCCCCCACTCTGGATGAAGGGCTCACTCTGGAGGAGGGACTTCCTCCTTTAGTCATTCCTTCTGTAAGCAACCTCAGAGACCCACCCAAGATTACTGTGGATCACTAAACAGGTCAAGTTGACAATAAAACTTAACTATCACACCAAACAAGAGTATGTTAATAACCTTCCTCCTCCACAAGAACAGAGCTAAGTGCAGCTATATAACTTCTGTTTCTCATTTGTTTCATGGATGAACAGAAAAATCTTCATGCCTTTACTGCTTTCCATTCAGCTCTCTAGGGGTCTGTTTTCAGCAATCTTTGGGGGATTGCAAGCTTGCACAAGTGTTTTATCATTCACTCTGTCAGGTTCACTGGGTGGTGGGGAAGGACTTCAGTTTTGTTAAGATCGAAGCAGGTGCTGAAGGTTTTGTGCCTCTTCCTCAAGGACATCCAGTCCCCAGAGCTGGCTGATGTCTAGGCTTTTTTATGCATAGGGACCGTAGGTCACCACAGTCATACTCAGATTCACATGCTTCCTGAAACTCACGCAGGGCAGGAAAGAGCAAGGGATCTGTAGCTACCCACATGTGTAAAGGTTGTACTGACTGGGAAAGGGAGATGCAGAAGCACAGTTCACAGTTCTTCCTGCGGCTGCCTGTGTTTGCGTGGGAAGTGGGATGCTGGAGGATGTTTGCTCGCATCTTATTAGCTGCACTATTGAAAAGTTAGAAATGGTCAGTAAGTCAGAAAGTTATCTCAAGGAGAAAGGGTTATCATATTTCCACCACTTTTAGGTAGAACCGTTGTGATTTAGAAAGATAGGGACTGTATAGATCCCATAATTTTTTATATCAGCCTGTAAGACTATTTCTGTATTTTAAGGATCTATTTGATCCTATGATGTGTTTACCAATCAGAGGATAAGAATACTACAACTCACATTTATTAAGTACTGTGTTGATAACTTGCCATTTTCATACTTTAAAAAAATTCTGATTTAAAAGTCTTAAGAATAATAGTACAGAAATTTTTGTATATATTTTTTCTCATGCTTTCTTTTGAAACATTTGAGAATAAGTTGCAGAGACAGTACCCTTTGACTCTAACTGTATTGCAAGCAATACTTCCCAAACAGAATAGTCTCATACGAAAAACAGTATCGTGATCAAACTCAGGAAGTGAATATACCTGTTATCTTTGTTTTAGATCTTAATAAAATTTTGTCAATTTCCCCACAGGTTTCAACCTGTGATTATTCAGTTGCCTTATCTTCTTTTAACTCTTAAGCAGTCTTTGTTTTTCCTTTCATAGCGGGTGATACTTTTGAAGAATACCCGCCAATTATTTTGTAGAACATCCTTTAATGGAGGCTCAGCTGATATTTCTTCATGACTCACACGATCGCAGTTTTTGACAGGATTCCTCAGAAGTGATGCTGTAGTTGAAGGCTGTGTGCATCTTGCACAAGGACATCCATTGTATGAAGAGGCAGGAAAAAGTGCTTAGTCCCTGTCCTGGTGGTCACGTGCTCCGGGTGGTACCCACTAGCTTCTTCACTGCAAACACAAACATTATTCCTTCGTAGGCAAAGCTCACTAACACGACACTCATTCACTACCTTAACCATTACAAGGGAAAGTGAGTTTACTCTGTCCTGTGTCATCACAGCACGTTTTGTAATGGGGTGAGCTGGGGGTTAGAATTTAGATAACGCCCAGCAAAAATTCCAATGCACATCAAAGTTTAAGGAGTACCCGAGTTCTTGTCTACAAAGTTAAAGAATTAAAATCATAGACAACAAGATATTAAGGTATAGTGGGAGACTTTATTATTTAAGGGAACATGGGGAGTTAGAGTTCTCTAGCCACCAGTGTGGGGAGAAAACGTGGGGAGTTTAACAGAACTTAAGTTGTTTAGCTAAATAAGTAAAATAAGAAAAGATAACAGAGAGCTCCCAT